>JAJTWQ010000186.1:600000-903413 GCA_029007595.1 Solanum commersonii
TTCTTCCTTCATATCTATCTTGGTGGTCTCTTCCTTTGACCTCCACTCTCTCTCCCCTCTCCTCATAGTGGTCAAACTCGAACCATGGGCGTCATGCTCGTTGGGGGCGGTATTTGGAAAGCGGTTTTTGCGGTAGTGGTGGAGCAATAGAGGGACTCGGCCATTTAAAGGGGCGTGATAGTTTTGGGGAAAAGTCGGGGGTTGGTATCTTTGGTTTTGGTGAAGGAGGGAAGTGCGTAGGTTATTAGCGTTTTGGCTATGAGGGGGTAGGCCAATTTGGTGGTTCGAATTAGGGGGAGGGAGTGGTGGCAAAGGCAAATCTGTCAGTACTAGTTTTGGATGAATAATGCAATATATCACATAGAAAGCAGATAAACACATAAAGGTTGCTTCGTTTGAGGACACGTTAACCCGCGAGTAATTGGGACTGATTTTTGACCAAGCAGGAATTTGCTCGTTTTTATGTTAAGGTTGGTGACTCGGAAAGGTTAAATTGCATTGAGCTAAGGTCTTCTTCTTTGCATCTGTGGGAATTTGTTAATCGAACTCAATGTTTCCTTGTATAATAAAGGGAAGAGAAAATTTTAAAAGATAGGGGCCGGGCCTTGAAAAGGCGCCTACGTATCTCCCAAGGAGAATTCGGGCCCTACGTAGTTCGAATACAAAGGAAGTTTCATTTTCATTCATTCATTTCTTGAAGATTACAAGGAAAGTGAAAAACAGATAATAGAACTCCTAAAAGATAAAATGTGCCTCCACCCAAGCCATTCTTCTTCTTATTGTCGCATTAGTCACGGGGGGTAAACTCATATGCTTCAAAGGTGGTTTTCTCATTCCCTTCATTCCGCCGCCCCTGAAGAGGAGGCCTATAGACAATTTCCTCCCCAGTATCTTCTTCAGTAGCTTCAGGTCTAACGCCTTTGGGATCACTGTTGGTGACCTCTTGGCTGAAGAAAGAGTGTTTTCCACGTGGCTTCTGAAGCATCACGGTTATCTCTTTGAGGGCATCGCGCTTCTTCCGTACAGCAGCTGTCTCTTCATCTATAACAGCACATTTTGCCATCTTCATTTGCCAATTCCACGTCTAGTGCCGCATTTGTTGTTCGTGCGATTGCGGTGGCAAACTCCACTTCTATTCTCCTTTTTCTGGTTTCTTGGATCTCTTGTCTGAGTCGCTGTAATTTCATCCTCAAATCCTCTTCGGTCAGCTCTATATCGATACTCTTGCATTTTTCCATCTTAGCTGCAATTTTACCTTTCATGAGATGATAGAGTACTGTTTTAGGATTCGGTAGTAGGATTTTATTTCTGACTGAGAAACTTAAGACTCACGGAGTTTTGGTCGGATATTTTGGTATTGACTTGTATATATATATATATATATATATATTTTTTTTTTGTGACAAAGAGTGGGGTAAAATGTCCTCATTCAAAGCAACGTACTACACAAACAGTTAAACACACAAGTAAACAGGCAACTATCGCGTCCTAAACATGCATGTGACCCTTTTGTGCTAAGGGTAGGCCTAGCGAATTGAAGGATGTATTGCGCCATTTAAACAAATTGTTGTACCCCCAAAACAGAATTCATAAACAATAGAAAATTCATAACAAAATTAAGCAAAGGGATACATCTTTTAGGGAAGGGATAAGTTGCAAATACAAAAACATCAATCCCACGCAGGGGAATAAGATAATTAAAATGTTGAAGGGTCTGCTCCTCCTCTTGCTTTTTCCACTTCTTCACGAATGAGGAACTTGTTAGTTATCACATGCGGCTCAGCGAACACAGCTTTGGAAGACATTGACACGCCCTGGAGGGTGTTAAGTTGATCATTCAAGTTCAAGTCCAAACGTATCAGGCAGGATCTCGCGTCAGCTAACTCTTGCGTGGCAAAGGCTAATGCCCTTTGACTTTCATATTCTCTATCTTTGGAATTCTTGTTCCCTACGCGGTATTCTTGCTCCCTACGTTGAAACTCTTGCTCTCTTCGGTCCCATTCTGCTGAAAATGGTAGGCTTGGATTTGAAGCCTTACGGACATCTTCAATCTGTCGGCCCGTACGTGGCGTTGGGTCGAGTGTACCACGCGAGATCATTATGCAACCATTTTTGTATTCATCTACATACCCGGCTTCATATCTATTTTCCGCCATACTCTCTTTTAGGTTGACCCGTCCAGGACCATTCTTGACAAATATCCTTGGCGTGAGGTATCTTGTCGCACCCGTTATAGTCAAAGACGTAGCGGCTAGTGTCTCCTTTGAAAGGTAGAATTTGTCTTTGCCCGGTGCCGCATTACCCGGCTAGGATTGTAAGGTCGTACCCCTCTAATACCAGGAAGGATTAGGAAAGGACACTTAGCCCCCTGAATAGCTATTTTCTCTGACATGAAATCTTGAAACATCCATTGTACGTCTTCCTCTTTTATGTCATGGAAGACTTTGGCCCACGATTCCCTAGTATTGTGGATCTTGAACTGTTGTTGCTCAAATGGAACTCATAATGGTCGAGGCGGCTTTCTTTTTGTGGTTCGGCCAATTTCTGTTTCGAGTCTCATATGTCTTCACCGGATGTTTAGACATCCACCACTTGTAGCAAAATATTACAACCTTGAAAAAATGGAAACCCGTTTTTGCATTGACCCAAAAGATCGGTAGATGTCGGCCAGAATGATCGGGGCTAGGTTGAAGTATTTCTTAACTTGTCCTTTCTTACCAACACCCTCGAAGATGGCGTGTGCAACCATGACAACCCGAGTATCAATTTCATTCCCTTCGCCTTGAGGAAATACCATCGTTCCTAAGAGGCATACGGCAAATACTAAGGTTTGAGTTTGACTCCAACTCTTTGCGGCGAGAAACTCATTTGGAAAATTCTTATAATAGTTCTCGTGTCCCCACCGTTCGTAGAATATCAGAAACGGAATACACGGGGTGTCTAGCCAGACTGCATATGCTAGTAACAACATGTTCTTGATTCCGTCTTGGTCGGCTTATCTGGTAGCAAAATGTGGTGGTCTGGATGATTTTTCCTTTTCTGGCACGTTCCGACGTTGTCTAGGCAATCTTTGATTTCTTCAATAGTTGGTGTCATTTCAACATCTCCGAAGCGAAACACCATCCTCTCATCGTCCCAAAATCGAGTGACCACCTCAATGAACTTAGGCCAGACTCTGAGATTCATTATTGACGGGAGGTGACCTAAGTGAATGGAAAGTTCTCTTTTCTGATATGTATTGAGATTGTACCACCATACACGGAGGAGGTTTGGCGTCTCAGTGACCATTTTGAAACTCAAGTGTTGCTTAGCCATCTACAAAAACATACAAATAATTAGATACCCCCCAAACCCAAGACACAACACTTTGTCAAATAGCGCACACATCCTTCAAACACGTAAGTATGAGCGTCCGTTCGGGCCGTGGGCCTTTTGGACTCAAGGTGGTCTTTCTAATGGACTCGACACGCCTCGGGTATTGGGTCATCTTAGGCAAATGCGCTAAATTTTAGGGATTTGGTCTTGCTCTATCCTAGTATGACTAAGAGTGGGTTTTCTTTAAAGTGGATTGGTGACCCAAGTGGACTACTTGGGCTGAGACAT
The DNA here is from genome assembly GCA_029007595.1 of Solanum commersonii. Classification (NCBI taxonomy): domain Eukaryota; kingdom Viridiplantae; phylum Streptophyta; class Magnoliopsida; order Solanales; family Solanaceae; genus Solanum; species Solanum commersonii. The sequence goes on from JAJTWQ010000186.1 coordinate 603,604, forward strand.
TTAACGACCGTTGACTATCCAGTAGCCAACTACATTCGTCAGGGTGTCCCGAGAACAATTTGGTTAACGAACGACTGCGGCCCGCATAATCGTCCTTTAAGTGAAAAGAAAAAAAATGTCATTTGACGGAATAAATGATATGCATGCAATGACAGTTGATATCACAATTTAATCACATAAGACACATTTGAAGTAAAACAATTCAACAAATATTAGCAAATAGTCAAAGAGAGTCAAGTCATTATGGTTAGAACCTAATTGAATCCCCAGCGGAAGTCGCCATTTCTGTTGTGTCGTAATTTAACTATTTCTAGAAAAATCACTTTTTGAAATGTTCTAAGTACAAAACAATTTGAGAAAAATACTTAGAAAGAGTCGCCACTTAATTTTTTAAAGAAATTAAGAAAACTTATAATTTTCAAAGATTTAAACAGAAAAAATCATTTGAAAATACCAAAGAAGGTTCGGGGTTCAATTTACACTTCGAGAAGGGTTTAAGCATTCGAAGTGCCCGCTAACATGCGGTTGACCTGCAACTTGACTAAAATATATTTGACTATTTTTAGAAAAATAATGATTTAACATAAAAATAATAATTATAAATATTTGGTTAACTTTGAGAAAAATAGTTAAATTAAATGACACATTTTTTAATTTTATTTTTTAGAGAAGGGAATCCAAAATGAAACAATTGAATTAAATTGTAAATGATTAGAATGTTAAAAAATAGATTAATTAGAATTTGTTTAATTCATAATAATTTAAACCAATTTAATAAATTAAAACGTGAGAAACATTTTAAATTAATCGACTAACCTTTTGAGAAAATGACTTAAGTAAGTGTACATTTTTTGTTTTATTGATTGAAAAAAAATTGACTAACATTTTCCAAGTTTATTTGAGAAAAATACTTTAACTTGAAGACAATTTTAAAATGAGTAAATGTGGTTAAGTTAGAAGCATTAAAGAACATATTTAATTTTTTATATTTTTTATTTTTTATTTTTTAAGAACAAACGTATTAAAGATAAAAAAATTTTGATAGGCTACTTGATAAATAAAATAGATGAAATAAAAAAGAAGATGTATTAAAACAAACTAACACAAAGAAGTGACTCATCTTTTGGGGAATCTAATTAAGTTAATTAAAAATTATAGAGTTAGAGTTAAATAACAAACAATAAATAATCACAATTAAATAATTAGCGAGTAAGGGAGAAATTTGAATTTGGGCCCCCTTTTGGGCCAATTTCGTTGCTGTTTTTGGAGTTTAAAACAATTCCCGTTTTTGGTATACAGCTGATGTATATCAGTGTATATCGGCCATTTTTTAGCCCTTTTTCACGTATTTCTTGCTTCCAAACACCTGTATTTCACTCCAGCCCTGTTTTTTATTGCGTTTTTGACCTGTATCTCGGTAGTGTGAGTGTATACTGCTGTATACAGCCCACTTTTGAGCTTTCCAGACCTGTAACGGATTTCCGATTTTCCAGCGAAGAACGGAGCAGACTCGATACTCGAAAATACAAGGAGATGATGAAAAGAGTCCAATTTGAACTCCGCAAAACATCACATGTAAAGAAAGTGAAAGGAAAGAAAATTAGTATACTCTCTTGAATGCTTTCTAGAAATAAAGTTTACATGAAAACATTACTCTACGCATATCTTTGGAATGAATGTGGTAATTAACAAAATGTTTCAACTTCCAATTGGCTTCCAAACAGAAAACAAGGACATGTTTCTTCAAAAATGTGAAAATCGCGAAGATGTTGACAAACCCACATACAAGGAACAAATAAAAATTTGAGGCCTACCTCCCAACATGCTAAAATTTTAACCAAACTACATGAATAAATAAATTTATGATATTGTAAGGAACAATAGATAATTAGCTTTGGAAAGGAAAATGAGTTTTAACACTTGAAAATACCAAACAGTGACATATGATTGAATAAATTGCATGAGTGCAATTCAATTTGGCTCACGTAACCAACTAATATACCATTGTTAATATCAAAGTTTGCTATTCTATAATTCATCTATTCCGAATGATATTAAATGAAGCATTCTAACCTCACATAACCAAATGAACTTGAAGCTACAACAACATAGTCATTTTAACAATGAATATAGTTTCACGTCAATGAACCAATGCTACTACGACATATTAGGAAAGACCACCAGATCGGGCCAAAAGGAAATGAAATAAACAAACCCCGGAGACGGTAACTAACAACATTGATGGAAAAATGCACTTTAGACAAGCTTTATTTAGCTAGGGAAATCGGTGGGGCATATAATCTTACGAGTTCAACTAGGCAAAGAAAAAAAGATGGAAACATCTTTGGACATATGCTTAACAATTAGCCACACTTACGTAGACCGAATGAAATTAGTTTTTTTTGATAAAAAGAAAGGTATCTTAATACAAACGATAATAACTTAAGGCGAAAAATAACAACTCTACATTAATACGAACCCTTAAGTATGACTACGAATCATGTCTCGGAGAATTACACACTTGAATCATATGACTATTTGACTCGATTATATCCATTTTAATCGAAAAGTGAGCGAGATCCATAATGAAATGAAAGGAGGGAAAAAGCTTCAACTACTTGACCAAGTAAACTACACATTCATAGTAATCAAAACAGGGAAGAAACACACCATTTGAGCTTCCAAAGAGAAGAAAAATAAATGCAATTAAACTACTATACATAATATAACATGAATGATAAACTAAAACTAAACAGAGCTGAAAATTGCTAAAGAAAGAAGATTACCTTCATCTGGGCAGCGAGTGGAACAATGACGAGCAGAGACGATTGACTTCCACCACTACACGAGACTTTGCCGAAAAGCTTGGATGCAAGCTCCAAGAACGAAACTTTAAAAACTCGCACCTTAAGACTCTTTTACTATCTAAGTCGATTTATCAATCAATATTTCTCTTCTATCTCTCCCACTTCTTCCTTGCTTCTGTTCTCTCTAGTATCGATTTTTCCCTTTGTTTCTTGACAAATTTTCTTTTTTTTTCAACCCCCTCCCTAATTGTGACCCAAAGAGATGAATATATAGACAGAAATTAGTGTGAAACGATTGTAATTTGAATTTTGAATTGCTCTTTTCGAAGCAACAGTGGAGAGATTCAGAAATCTCTGAAAAGGGGACGTGAGGGTAGTTGGACGTTGCAAGCGAGGAGGACGACAACTTTTCTCCGGATTTGCCGGAGGGGTGGGTAGGGTCGGTTTGGTATGTATTGTATTGTTGGATATTTTTGTTAAGAGTGTTGGAGGGTTGATGGGTTGGGTTAAAGGGGATAAAGAGTGGGCTGGGAATGGGTTATTGTTGCTGGGAATTAAAATGAAATGAGGGAAAACGGACAAAGGGGTTGGGCTGAAATTATTTGTTGTCTAGGGAATTAGAATTGGGCCTTTAGGAAGTGGCCCAAAATTAATCTTAAAAGATGGGATAGATTATTATTAAATAATGGATTTCAATTATAGCCTAATAGAATTTAATTGGTGAATCCGGCTAAAATTTAAACAAGATAAGTTAAATATAAATTGATTAACGAGCTTCTTAATCTTAACGAAATAAGAAATAATTAACTTAATTATAAACTAACTAATTCAATTACAAAACGAATTAGCTCGAAATTATAACTATAACTTAAAGTAAATTAATAGAGTATTTAACTACGATGTAAAATCTTTTTGTGATGATTTTTCAAATATTTATAAAATAACGTGATTTGCTAAGATATACATATTTATTATTAAAAAGTGATAAAATTATTTTAAAAATAAATTGAAAGTATTTTGAATTCCATAAAACTCATTAATTCAAAATTATAACCATCCTTAATATTTAAGATATAATATATATATATATATATATATATATATATATATATATATATACATTATTATTTTTTGAGACGATTTTTGAATAATCATAAAATATACTAATTATATACATGATTATGTAAAACATATATATCATCTAAACTTTATGAAAGGTGACAAACTATTTAAAAATCTTGCAAACTATATTATTATTATTACTTTTATAAAACTAATTATTTTAAAACTATGGCCATAACTAAAATAACGTAACTTAAATAAAATGTGCTTTTCAAATCAACAAAATTAAATAAAACAATATAATATAAAATAAGAATAATTAAACTAATAAAATAAATAACTTATATTTTAAACCAAATTAATTTAATTGAATATAAAACAAACTCTTTTTGAGACGATTTTTGAATATTCATAAAATATAATAATTATATACATAATTATGTAAAACATATATATTATCTAAAAATTATAAAATAAGACGGAACTAGTTAAAATAATTTGCAAACTATATTATTATTATTTCAAAAAATTTATAAAATTAATTATTTTAAATCGTTTGAAATTGGAGAAGCTCGAAATGATTAATTTATATTGTGGAGGGTCAAAATTGGGTGTCAACAACTTTCACTAAATTCAAATTCACGCTCAAAATCGTCACATATTTTGGCAGTTAAGAACAGTGTTAACAAAGACGACGGCATGTTTAAATGTATAAAGGATGTAAAGTGACATCTTATCTACAAAGGAATCCAATTGTAAAATCTCTTTTCATGTAAGTAGTTTTACCCTTGACAAATATCGGATGGATCAGTATAATTTTTCGACAAATGGATCTAATTGAACACCCTTCGTTGTTCATATTATAGCTTCGCGTTAAACAAATATCAAATGAATTAGTTAAGGTGCCCTCAAGATAGATCGCTTCTCATTAGGGGTGTTCACAGTTTGGATAAAAACCGATCCAAACTGAAAAACTGAACCAAATCGATAAAATAAAACCGATTTTATTTAAGTTTGATTTGGTTTAATTTTAGAATTTTGAAAATCGATAATATTTGGTTTGGTTATGGTTTTATTCGAAAAAATCGAAGAAATAACCGAACCGATGAATTATATACATATATTTTATTAATATACATACTTAATATATTGCTTTTATAAACAATTTTAAAGATCTTATACATATTTTCATTAAAATTTCTTTATAATTTACTTATTGAAAGCAAAAATGCCCAAGATGAAACATTTATCTTATTGATTTCATGTATATGAGTATCTATGACAATTTTTTTTTTAAACTGAAAATGTTATTGTTTCTTCCTTCTAGGCCAATATAGTGAATTTTAAAGCTTTATTGATAGTAAATTTAGTGATCGAAAGTTCAATATTTAACTATTTTTCGTTTTGAATGGATTGTTTTCACATTTTTCACATTTTGAATGAATTATTTCTTTTATTTTTGTGTATGGTTAATAACCGAATAACCAAACCAAACCAAACCAATAACTACCACATTGATAAATGTATATTATATTTGATTTGGTTTTGATAATTTTAAAACCGATTAAATTAATTTGATTTTAATTTTGACCAATAACCAATTCAAATCGACCAGTAAACACCCCTACTTGTCATCAAGACTTAGCTTAATCAGTTGAAAAAGTCCTTCCACTTTTTCTATCACAAGATTTGAGTTTTTCACTTTGCATAGTGTTGAATGATAATTGAACTGACAAATCTTCTTCCAATTAGCTGGCATTCACATGCCTAAACAGATGCTACAACAATAACCAAATTGTTTATGAAAGCTAAACTTCACCTTTTTATTTTGACAACTATTCTTCATCTTATATGTGATGAAAATAGACTTCCCTATAAAAAGTCACAACATATGTCTTATCTAGCTTGTTTCATATGTATATAAACACTCACCAAATGTTTTCTTTTATGATTTACAGTTACAACAACAACATATCCAGTGAAATTTCACAAGTGGTATGATTTACAAGAACAGTTAAATTGGAAGAAAAAAAGTAAGCCACTTTGAAAAAACTCATCCAAAGCAGTGTTTCGCCTGCGTTAATTTATATATTTTGAAGATTATCTGCAGAAACATTTCAGGCCAAGCTGCAAATGTATAACATACACATGATGGTAACTAAAAGCAAAAAGATGATAAGCATATACCTGAAAAATTGTACTCTTTCGATCATTTGCAAATCCAACAAAAGAGGATACACCTATCGAGCAAAAATGCAATTGCATATGTACAATTGATGTAACTTATTTTGTTGGATTCCACATACTAGTGAGCTCTTCAACGGAAAAGTAGCAGTAATGAAGATATAAGAGTCTCTAGCTAAATGGTGAATGAGGGAAGGTCCTTCAAGAAACTAGCACTAATAACTCATTGCTTATAGCTTTCATTGCAGCGATGATCTCCTTCTAATCTTTTCCATGTAGTCTCATGTTTCACTTTTGGTCCTGATCCTCTTCATATTTCTGCAAGCAACCTTCAAAGAGTTCAGCATCAATGTCACAGAAAAACAATGACACGCACACCAAAGTGAATAGTGGCACTGTTTTTATACCCACGTCCGCGCTCATTATTATATTTCATTCATAGCAAGAAAGGCAAAAGCCAAGTATCAAATGTCCCATAGAAAAGGTTATTTTTGCATTTTATTTGTAGTTATAAATTCTGGCAAACTAACTCTCTCTGGTAAGCCAGAATATTCCTTTCGTTAACTTCTTTGTATGTTTGGGATGGTGGAAATAGCGAAAGAAGAGGTTGTCGAAAAAGCTTTTAATAGAGAAAAGAATCTTTAGTTTGGTGTATTCCCTGCCATGCTGATAATGTGAGATAAGTAATTCTGCCGGACTACACTTGTCGTTTTCTTGCATATCATATCTCCATTAGAGCAAACACTTTCACTAGATTACTTCTAAAATATTGCTGAGGTGTTCACCAAATGGCCATCCCTCCCTCAAAAAAGCTATGGATCACAACATGGTAACTATTAATGTTGCCTCATTCTCTATGCTTCAGAAGAATTTTGGTCCTTGCACATTTTGCACAACATGGTATATATTGTTATTTGAACGCTAAAGGTGATAATTGATTGATTTCCTAATGAATGGGTGGTGCACCATGAACTTTCCATACATGCGGTGCAGTACAGTCTTTAAGTACTCCCTTTCTCTTAGATCATCAGAATCAAAGATATCTAATATCCTGAGAACAAAAGAGTGATCAATGTATCGCTTAGCCAATTTTGGTGATGCCACAAACCGGAGAAGCAACTCATACACAATTTGCACATGCAACCATGCAACATCCATCAAGGGTTCCTCTTCTTCCAAGATAAGAGCTTCCAATACTTGGTTTTCATGAGGTTGAGGAGCACGAGACCTGAATAAGTTTAACGACACCATTTTAACTGTTTCTTGCACCACAGTTTCCATGAATTTCCCAGCAGCAGAAGTAACGCAATCAACTAGCTCCACCAATGTCTTTTTCTTTCAAATCTTTCGTTGGGTCAGTAAAGTCAAACAAGACACAATACAACTTCAACTTTTTGATAAACAAGTTGTGTTTATCAGAATTTGGTACATCTCTAAAACTAGGCAACGCCTCATACGGGGAAACTGTTAGTGTTTACAGCCATGGGAATTCCATCTGTATTATTCAGTCCAGTAGTAGACAAATCACTGCTTATATATTGAACTGGTTGAAGTTCCATCGTGATTTTCTGCTGACTTAGACGGCTTCCTAGGAAGCTTATTGAGTATCTGTTTGATCATCACTACAAGATATGGTCTCCTTCCTGTAAACCCCTACTTGCTTCACTGATCTAAATACCAATTGAAACGTTTAAACTGCAAAACTAATTAATGACTAAACCAATTGAAAGCAACCCACTAGATATCTCATTCACCTCACAAATTTCATTATCTTCCCTAAAGAAAATTATAAGCTCTATATAGTCCATAGTTGTGCCTGACTAATCCAATAAATCTTCTTGTCATCTGAAAAGCAAATCCCGGATATCTAGAGGATTAAAGAAGTCAAATTTCATTAGGGCAAAAAGCTAAAAGATCAACTTTTTCTCACCAAATTCATCTTTTGTTCAGAAACATTTAGTAAAACACAAAATGCTTGATACTGATGAACCAACAAAAACGAACTTATACATCATTCAAAAACATATTAATTTTTTTTTTCTGAATCTGAGACAACAATTCTGATTTCTAATATGCAAAAGAAGCAAACTTTGCACTGACCTTGATTGTTTCTTTCAGATGGGTTCACTAAACTATTCATCAAGACTCAAATAGACAAAGATCTAGTTAAACTCCAAGAAAGAAGATACTATTCTTGAAGTGAAATCACCTGAAAAAGAGTAAAGAAAGGAACGTTAGTAGAAAACAGTGGATAAAAAGAACAAAAAAAGCAGCATTCATATAAGTTGTTGAAGCTTACATTAAAAATGTACTAGTAGTTTAGTGGATGGATGAGATAAAAAGATGAGGACTGAGAGAAGATTGAAACTTTTGAAAATAGGATCAGTGATAAACAAAATCTGAAAACAGGAAGAAAAGGGGTTGATGGATTAGAAGGATAAAAATTGGTTAGCAGACCTTATGCTTTGTCTCACAATTTTCAATTTTAAGATGACATGTACTTTGATAATAGGGAAACGGGTCTCATGTACCCTCAATTTTACCATTAGAGTTGATATACCTTCATTATGAAAATAATTCATATATAACCCCATTGCTAAACAAATGACTCACATATACCATTTTTCTCTAACGAAAGTGAAAAGATTAATTTTAATTATTATTATTTTTAAAAAAATATAATCCCATACGGGTATATTTAATCCTCCTCACACATAAATTTTTTTGACTTTTTTTGTTTCAACGACTAATTTAAAGTTCTTATTTTGATGGTCAAATTTATTCATGTTTCACTAATTTTCTTGTAAACTTTATTATAGATGACCCAAATTTTTTTCAATACAAAAACTAAATAACAATATAGACGAAAAAAATAGTTTTAAATTATAATATAGCCACAAAAAAATTAGTTTTAAAATTTTCTCTTTACACTAACGAACGAAAGAAAAAAATAAGAATAAGAATAAGAAACTCAAAAAATGATAATCAAAGACGTCAAAAAATAATTTATGTATAAAAAAGATTAAAATATACCTTGAAATTAGTTAGAAGGATCATATATACCCCTACATGATTTTTTTTAAAATTTAAAAGTCAAAAACATAAATTTAAAACTATTTTTTGCACTTCCGTTAAATTAAGGGTATATGTGAGCTCATTTTAAAATGGTAGAGGTATATGTGAGCCATTTATATAACGGTAAGGGTATATATGAGCCACTATCATAATGAGGGGCATATCAGCTCCAAGTGGTAAAATTGAGGGGTATATCAGACCCTTTTCCCTTGATAATATGTTAAAGAAATGAATCATCGATTTAATTATTCTAACCTCAAAAACTAAATCAAGGGGTTATCGTAATTCAAAACCATATAAGAAGACCAAACAACCATTCACAACGGATGTGGGAGAATGAGTTTAGTTTAAATAACATGAATCTTAAGCCTACTTAATTTTAATAACTAGTTCAAAGAAATGAGAATTGTTCGAGTTCAACAATAAGGAAGTAGTGTAAGTAATGATTTAAATTTGAGGATCACATAATTCACTACTATAATTATCTACACTTATTTCTTATATATTTTGGATATTTGTCAAATCTAAACTGCTTTTTTCACATGGCCATATCCTCTAATGAGCGTGATAGGTTCGTGGAGAAATTTGACTGTGGTCCATGCCTTGGTCGATTCATAGTATTAATAATTTAATTATCAATTACAGTATGTTTTTAGCAAAATTAGGATGTACATAGATGCACATATCTTATCTTTACTCCGATGATAGGTATATAATCGTTATCATAAAAAAAACGATGAAATAAATAAAAGATCTTCATTCTTAATCAAATTTAACTCATTACATTTGTAACAACCTATAATACTTTAATTTTTTTTTATTAATTTGTGTCCGACACTAATTACTTAAAGAAAAAAGAAAAATAAATAGAAAATAGTTATTGTCAAACCAACCATGACGTGGAAAGCATTAGGGAAAAATCATTTTGGTACAGCACTAGTCATGACTTGTTTCTTTGTATCATTATATTTGTTTGGTTTTTTTCCATTGTCAACACAAACGTTTGCCCAATCAAAATACATTTTTGCTTCTTCCATCGTTTTGGTCTTTTTCCAATATAGTCTATAGTAATATTCAATAGACAATAATAGTCCATAGAAGGCTTCAAGGATTAAAACGTGTGATCCGCAGACTATTACATAATGGAAGATTTAACCGTACGCATCATAGAATTAGAGACCAAAATTATAACGATTATTAGTTATCTTGAGTTTCGTTTAGGTGGGTGAAATAATTCCAAAGGCACCATTAACATTTGATCCGACAACAACAACATTCACATTATAACATAGTCCCGCGGTCTTTATAGTTTTGGCGCCATCTTCATTAGTCATTAGTCACTTTCACCTTTCCCAATTATCTATGTTTCTATAAAATTTCACATTTCAATGAGAATCTTTCCCCCTTTTCATCAAAATCTTTTATCTCTCTTACCAAAGTTTTCATCTTTTCTCTGATCTTGTCCTCTTTTTCTGTTTCTACTTCCATTCCTCTTTTTCTTCAATTGTTATGTTGTAAATTATCCCCCATTTTCTTTGTAGTTAAGCACTGCACAGATCCATCTTGTAGTAAGGCAAGTATTTCAAGTTTTCATTTTTTTTTTTGCTTCTACTTTTTCATCCATAAAAATTGCTTCTTTCAAGTTGGTATTCTCATTTCTATTCATTGTGTGTACTCTAAGCTTTAAAGTTTCTAGCTTTTTTCTTTGGAGGTATATTCACCTTTACTCTCTTTGTTCTCCTCTGTGTTTACCTTTTTTTTTTTTTTTTTGGCTTGAAATCTTGTAGGGTCTTGTCTCATAATGATATATTTGAGGAATTTGTTTGTGGGTTATTCTCTTTTTGGTCTATCTTATCTTCAACTATTAATTTAATGTTATATTTTCTTGTTGCATAATCATTAATGACCTGTTCTGAGCAAAAGATTGGCTCTTTTCCTGAGTAAAATCCCTGAAAGAGTAATTGGGATCTTTTTGGTTAATAAAAATCACTTCTTTATTGGTAACCTTTTTTCTGGTTTAGCACTCATCCCGCTCCTAAGCTAAAGGATAAAGAGTCTTTCTTGTGTGTTTTAGTCTTTACGGGAATGATTCACATATGTTGGTTGAGAATTTGTTGATAGTGACTTTTTCACGTTCTAGGTAGGCTACTATTTGATTTTTGTTGATCGAGCTGGTTTCCCTCATTTCACTCGTCAAGCCCTCTTCACGAACTTGTACAATCGTTTGTAAGCATTCGTTTAAATGCCTCCTACATACTTACCGCTTCGTTGGGAGAGTACTGGAGACCAATGGTGGTATGCTTCACCAATTGATTGGGCAGCTGCAAATGGTCACTATGATTTGGTGCGTGAGCTTCTTCGCTTAGATGGAAATCACCTTATCAAGCTCACTTCACTACGTAGGATCAGACGGCTCGAGTCTGTTTGGGATGATGAAGAGCAATTTGATGATGTTGCTAGATGTCGGTTACAGGTTGCAAGGAAGCTTCACCTTGAATGTGAGACCAAGAAAGGGAAAAATTCCCTACTTACAGCTGGCTATGGTGGATGGCTATTATATACTGCTGCCTCTGCTGGAGACCTGGATTTTGTTCAAGAATTACTCGAAAAAGACCCCCTTTTGGTCTTTGGAGAAGGGGAGTATGGTGTCACTGACATATTATATGCTGCTGCTAGGAGTAAAAACTGTGACATGTTTAAGGTTTTGTTTGATTTTGCTATGTCTCCAAGGTTTATAGCGTGCGGTGGCAGAGGTTTAGAAGAACAGATTGGGGAGATTCCATCTGCTTATAAATGGGAGATGATGAATAGAGCTATTCATGCAGCTGCTAGAGGAGGCAATCTTATGATACTGAAGGAGCTTCTTGTTGACTGCTCTGATGATATATTGGCTTACAGAGACATTCAGGGTGCAACTCTCTTACATACGGCTGCTGGCAAAGGCCAGGTCGAGGTAGGATTTGTTTGATAATTACCAGTTTAAGCTTTTGCATATTTTTGATTCTTGGTTCTTACAAATCAATACAGCATACAGGCAGTGGCAGAACTACGTGTTAGCAAGGGGGTTCAATTGTGTAAATAGGGAAAAAATGTTTTTTTTGGTTATATATAAACTGGTGAATCCCCACGATATACGAGATGACCCTAGGTGAATCGCCTTGTATAGTATTCCTGTCTCCGTCACTGAATACAGGGCGGTGGAACTAACATACTGTGTATGTGCTTACTACTTGTATAGCAAGATCAACTGCTAAATTAGTATTCAGTAGTCTAATTGCAACAACTCAGTAACTTTTCTATCTTAATCAGTCACTTTATACCTCAAAAGTTATTAGTCTTCAAAAGTTTCAACCACGAGGTTTTGACATAAGCACTCATATTAGTATGAAGTGGTAAAACCAAGAATCATCTTGCTTTGCATAATTTCTTGGGAACTTCTATACTGTTATTGAGTATGCAGAAATTTCTCCTGATAGGATTTCTGAATCGCAAATTTCGTAGGTGTTGCCCGTCTCAGTTCGATATTAGTCATGTTAGATGAATAGTTGTTTGTACTAATTTATAGTTATAGGAGGGTTTAAGTCAATGCTAAACAGTGATGCATACTATTTGCAGAGTTAGAAAATAGGAAATCCATTATTAAAAAAGAGAAGTTTAAGCGGGATTTTCAGATATCCTATTTTCATCTAATAGTAAATGATTGATCTTTGTTGCTGTGGTTATTTATTGTTGTTATGTTTTTCATCTTTGAATGACACCTCAGAACAAGCTTTTAGATATTGTTAGAGATGTGGCTGCAAATCTTAAGTATGCTAATGTTAATGGTTACGGTTGCAGGTTGTTAAATATCTTTTAAAAAGTTCAGATATTATCGACTCCATAGACAACCAAGGCAACACTGCACTACATGTGGCTGCTTGTAGGGGCCAATTAGCTGTTGTTGAAGCTCTCATTGTTGCTTCACCTTTGTTGATCCATTCAAAAAACAATGCTGAAGAAACATTTCTTCATGTTGCCATTAGTGGTTTCCAAATGCCTTATTTCCGCAGATTGGACCATCAAATCGATCTCATGAAGCAATTAGTTTGTGGAAAAATTTCCAACGTTGAAGAGATTGTTAATGCTGAAAACAATGACGGTAGAACTGCTCTTCATTTGGCTGTCATTGGAAATATTCATTCTGAACTTGTGGAGTTACTTATGACTGTCCGATATATTAATGTCAATACTCGTGATAAGGATGGAATGACACCACTTGATATCCTGAAGCAACGGCCACGGTCTGCTTCATCAGAGCTACTTACAAAGCAGTTGATATCTGCAGGGGGGATTTTCAGTCATCACGATTATTCTGCAAGAAGAATTGTTGCATCCCATTTAAAGATGCAAAATATAAATAGCAGTCCTGGAACTTCTTTTAGAATCTCGGACACTGAAATATTCTTATATACGGGCATTGAACATGCATCAGATGGCAGTAGAAATGCTGAGCTGAGTCATCCCTGCACGAGTCCTGATACCTTTTGTTCTACAAATGGTAAGAAACCTGGTTCCACAAATGATGCAGCACAAAAACTGAAACGCTTCTTCCATTGGCCAAAAATTAAGAAAAGAGATAGTAAGAGACTCAAGATATTGGTGGATCAAAGTTCTGCTAGTAATTCAGATGTGGCACCAGTTACTCTACGAGAAAGGTACTCAAAGCCCTCATCACTTCTGAACCACAAAAGGACTCTCTCTGCTAGTAGTAACCTTCCAAGTCCGACAGCAAAGAAGAAATTTGCTTCAGGACTAGTAAACGGTGTCATGCAGGCCATACCACATCTTAGCCTCCCTCGTAGATCATCTCGTGCAACTTCATTCTCAATTTCATCACTGTCTTCACGCAGTTCTATGGACAAACAAAAAGCAATTGTAACTGACACTGAGCTTGCTGGACCTTCTTGTTCTCATCAATCAGAAGGTGCACCATCAGACTCGATACACAAACAAAGCGCAGGACATAAAAGGTTGGTGAACCAATATTTGTGTTTTGGTGCTTCAGGACGACCTGTCAAGGCTCCTTCAACCGGTATGCAGCCATATGACATCTATGAGCGGTCTGTCCTATCCGCAGCTTGACAATGCCGGTTCTAAAAGGTGAAAAGAAGTACATGTGATGACCTATATGCATGGACTTCAACAGTTTGCAGGTGAGTGAGCTTTTTTCCTGATAATTTTCATGGTCGACGTGTCTGCATGAGCTACTAACATATTTCTCTGAATTAGTCCTTTTTATTGGAGAAGAAAATGTAAATATGTTTATAGCTGTAACAAAATGACTTTGTTTCTGTAGCTACTTGAGTAGTTGGATGTAATAAGAAACTTCCTCTTGAGCTGGTTGAACAGATTTCTCTACCTTTTTCCATTGTGTGCTAGCTTTTCCCCAAACAAAGTTATATATGAGGTTTTGATATGGTAGAAACTCATGTCTAGTGAGTAATAAAATAAAGCTTGTTTTGAGTCTTGAGTCGTACCAGGCTTGTCTAGTGCGGGTTACCTCTTTTATGTGGGTTGCGAGCTATTGCATAGGAGCGGGGGTTTTACAATGTGCGCATCCAAAGGATAGTGGCTGTTGGTTTCCCTTGTCATCAAAAGAATAATATTAAGGTAATGTGTAAGGTCCATATTTCCTTGAAATGTGCGAAATGATTTTCCTATAAAAGTTAGGGTCAATCATATCTTTACTCTTACAAAAAAAGCAACTTTCACATATAGCAAACATAAAAATCACATTTGTATGTTATAATTATAGTTTGCATAATTGCGCTCCATAACAAATTTTATGTTTGCTATGGAGGTTTTGATTTGTATAATTCGCTACAAATATTCAATTTTATATAAATTGTCTAGTTTTGTATTAATTCATTTATACATTATAATTTGTATAATAAGATCTGTATTTGTATAATTATAAGTGTATCGCACGAAAATATGTGTTTGTATTTGTATATACATTTTTCTCTCGTTTTATACAAACACAAAAGCATGTTATACATTTTATATCGAAATGTATAAAATGACTAATTGTATATCAAAAATGGCTAATTGTATATTGAATAAGATGGCAAAAAAAGAGGATGTTTTTTGAATTAATAATTTGTTATTTCATACAATTTTTCCTTACAAAAATGACTAATTTTGCCAAACGGCTAATTGTTAGAGACTATTTAATCTCTAATTACTATGTGTAAACAACAACATCATATCCAATATGATCCCACATGGTGGGTTGTATGAGTCAATAGACCCTCGATTGAAGAAAAACGTTATATTTCTGATTATAATCCACATTTAAAACATAATGGAAGTTGATAAAAAATCTAATATAGCGGTTGGAAGAAAAGAAAGAAAAAGAAGATATACTAATGATAAGTGATAGTCACGTTTAGCAATAAAAACATATTCATATTTCTTAATAGCAACTTAAGTTGATTCTCAAACTGTCAAACATCAACATTAAAATAACCTTATCTTTGATGGTATGCGTTGTGACTTGGTCTCTTCAACTTCTCAGGTGTCAAATACTTTGAAATTAATTTATACCTTCTTTTTTTTCAATCCCATGAAAAATCACAGTCACAGTTAATATCTTTCGAATGCATATAATGTAATTTATTTATGTATAAATAATTCATATATCATTTAAAGACAAATTTACGTGATAAGCTCGATTGAGGAGGCATTGATAGATCCTAACTTTCTTTATAAAATACCTAAATTTTCTATCAATTGGAGTTTGATCAAATTTAGAAAAATCATTATAGATTAATAATATACATGAAGTAGATTTGATAATTCTAATTTAAAATTAAACTCAAATTTAGAAAAAATCACTTTTTTAAAAAAAAAAAAAAAACATATGCTAGATTAATGAAATACTACAAAGAGTTTTAAAAAATGAAAAATGAAATACCTAAATTTTTTAGCAAGACACTTGAAAAAAATCAGGAATTCCCCCTAACTTATAAGTAATATTGGATATATTAATTCTCTAGATTGATTATGATTTAGAATAAAGTAGATTTCGATAATTCTAATTTAAAATTAAACTCATTTTATAGAGTTTCAATTGAAATTAAACACGTTTCATACTTTTTTTAGAAAAAAAAAACATATGCTACCAGATGTAAATTGTGTGAAAGTACTCCAAATTCGGGGGTCAAAGAGTTTTAAAAAACGTTGTTGGTGGAAAAAAATGTGAACGAAGGATCCCACTGAAATCATTTAAATACTGGACACTTGACTGTACGTCTCTAACAACCACTAATTTAGTTGGAATCTCTCTTCCAACTCCGTCACAAGGTGTCTCCCCCGTGAAATCGCCGGAGCTACCGCAACACAACTACTTTCCTCCCATGGACAACTCAAGTTCATCATCTTCCGTCGACCCAAATAGCGGATTCTCTTCAAAAACCAAAACTTTCCATAGTCTCCAACCACCACCACTCCTACTTCCTCCAATGTCTTCTCCTCTTTCCGCTGCTTCTTATGCACTATCTCTCCAACACAACACTGAAGACACCGCCTTTATCGACTCATCCACCGGTCGCCATATCTCCTTCTCCGATTTCCGGCAACGTGTTGTTTCCTTAGCTTCTTCCATTCAGAATACACTCCGTCTTTCCAAAAACGACGTAACTTTTGTTCTTTCTCCAAACTCAACTCATATTCCGATTCTGTACTTTTCTCTTCTCTCCCTCGGTGTTGTAATCTCTCCTGCTAATCCCCTCAGCACAGAATCTGAGCTTTTGCGACAGATTAAGTTAACGAAACCTGTAATCGCGTTTGCCACATCGAGAAACTTCCAGAAGCTTCCGAAATTGAAACGCCCAACTGTTCTAATCGATTCGCCGGAGTTCGAATTGATGATGACGAACACTGGATTGAAGCTCGAAACAGTGGAAGTGAATCAATCGGATTTGGCGGCGATTATGTATTCGTCGGGGACTACAGGGGAGGTAAAGGGGGTGAAGCTGACTCATCGGAATTTTATAGCAAGCATTGCGAATTACCATGCTCAGAGACGGGAGAGGGATTCGCCGGCGGTGATGTTGTATACGGTGCCGTTGTTTCATGTGTTCGGTTTTCATTACATTTTGAAATCGGTAGCTTTAACTGAGACTGTGGTGGTGATGGAGAGATTTGACTTGAAGAAAATGTTGAAGACGGTAGAGGATTTCAGGGTGACACAATTAGTGGTGGCTCCGCCGGTTGTGGTGGCGATGGCTAAAGGAAGTGTTACTCATGGCTATGATTTGAGTTCATTAGAAGCCGTTGGCAGCGGCGGAGCTTCACTTGGGAAAGACGTTATGCAAGCATTTGCAGACAAGTTTCCAAAGATCATATTATTTCAAGTAAGTAAAATATGCGAACAAGGTAAAAGAGATTCAACGTCTTATATATATACGACCATATATGTATAATATAATTTTTTTCTGCAATGAACTTCCTTCGGCACTTAAATTTGTATAAAGTTGAATAAATAAACATATATGTCCTACGTGGCATGATAGGATGCTGCGTAGGATGTGAATTGTCAAGTACGACACCAAGTAGGACATGTGTGTCTACTTGTTCAACTCTATACAACTTTAACTGTCTACACGTGCACACTCAAAGTTGGAGAGAATAGATATAAATGAACCAAATTAAAAGACACATTTATATATTATGCCTAAATTATTTAGTCTTGAAATGACGATGTATAGGCATAAATGATACAGAGCATTCATACAGTGTAGCACTGATGATTCATACGTGCTCCTTAACTAGTGTAGCACTGAGGGGGAAGTTGATACCTTTTTTAATAGTCGAGAAATATCTGAGAGCCAGTGACCCACGGATCAAAACTTGTGGATAATGAACTCGTTTCTTTATTCTTCTCCACTTAAGTACGAGTTTTTTTATTAGCCGCGAGGTTAGAATTCCATGAAATGGGTCTAATCTACACATTACGAGCTGTGTCATTAGCACTACACCGAAGCCTTGAGTCAGACTAGTTGATATTTTTAACTGCTTGATATAAACCAGTTTCTGGCTAAGCTAAGGAATATCTGAGAAACACTTGAGATCCAGTGTCGTACGGTTCAGGAACAATGAATAATGAATCCATCCTTTTACCCTTCCTCAATTAAATTCCCAAGATTTTTGTCCGCAACAAACAGGGTCCGGACTCGTGATGTGTGTCTGTAATCCACATATTAAGATCATGAACTGCAAGGTTAACGGCTAGACCAAAGTCCTAGGGACGGACTACATATTTAACTGATTTATGTAAGCCAGTTTCTGGCTAAGCTAAGGAATTGTTTTTTTTCTAATATGGAACTGAACTTGAGTCTTGAATTTGAGGGATATGGACTAACTGAAACGGCCGGAGCAGCATTTCGGGCTGCAACTACTGAAGAAATGCTTCGTCAGGGTTCTGTAGGAAGGTTACTGGCAAATTCTGAAGCAAAAATTGTAGATCCAGACACTGGGATTGCTCTGCCTCCTGCTGAGCAAGGAGAGCTCTGGATCAAAGGTCCAACCATTATGCAAGGTAACTTCAATTACTTGACGGAATGATGTTTAACAGAAAGCTCAATTTCAACTTGTTTGGAATTGAGGCATAGTTCATTGTCAACAATACTGTAATATTTTTTCAGGTTACATCGGTGATCCGAAGAACACTTCTGAAACTCTGATGCCAGGTGGGTGGTTGAGGACTGGTGATCTTTGTTATATTGATCATCATGGGTACCTTTTTGTCGTAGACAGGCTGAAGGAGCTAATCAAATATAAGGGATACCAGGTTCCATTGCTACCTGCATTTGTAACCTTTTAAGTTCTTACGCACCTTACGTTGGAAATCCCTCCATACTTATTCATTCTTGATTTTCAGGTTGCTCCTGCTGAACTAGAACAACTTCTTCAATCTCACCCTGAAATAGTAGATGCTGCTGTCATACCGTAAGATTTTACATTTCCGTTTTCAGACAACTAAGCTAAGACATATCATTTGTACACTGCAAGAAATGAATCTTTATGAACAAATTGTGGCAGATATCCTGATGAAGAAGCTGGTCAATTGCCCATGGCGTTTGTTGTGAGACGTCCCCAAAGCGCTCTTGACAAAGAACAAGTGATTGATTTTATTTCAAAACAGGTGCTTCCTTTGATTATTTGATCCGAGCTATTTCTCATTCTCCATCATAAAAATCTACTCCCTCCATTATAATTTAAGTGTTTTAGTTGACAAGACACAAGTACTTTTTTGAAGCTTGCGGACACATTCTTTTTGACACAAAGTAGAAAGAAAAACAAGATACTTAGATTGAAATGAAGGGACTAATAATTTGACTACCATTTTAGCTCAAAAATCTCATGTATGAAAGTGAAATGCATTGACGATAAAGGCACATTGTAGTTGAACTAAATAAGAATCGACTGGCGTGCTTGTCCACGACATAATCGTCCATATATTTTGTTGCAGGTTGCTCCATATAAGAAGATAAGGCGGGTGGCATTTGTTAGCTCCATACCAAAAAGCCCATCTGGGAAGATATTGAGAAAAGAATTAAAAAGGATTCATTTACCAGGATCCAAGTTGTAATCAAGGTCCTTTCCAAGTGATTTTTCATGTACATTATTTCAATGCAGGATTCTCCAATTCAAAGATAGAATTGTTTCATATGATTTAAGGACGCACAAATTATTTGGTTATTGGTTTACTGGTTTTGATTTTTTTGTTATTGGGTTATTGATTTTTAACCTTTTGAGGCTTTTTCTTAACGAGTTAACCGATAACTCGATAGTAAATTAGATAATTATATTTATACAATTTTGTATATAAAGTCCTCGACTTAGAGTTTAGTTTTCTACTTTTATTTTTGTTGTCTCAGACTCTTAGTTATTCTACAATGTAAAAGTGTTTGCTTTTGTGGACTTATGTGCATGGTTCATTTGGTTTGTCATTTTCGATAGATTTTTTTTGGTCAAATCTTAACGGTTAAACCCATAATTGAATTAATAACGATCAATAACCGATAAGTCAATATTATAATGGTTCTATAACGATTTAGTATGTCTATAAATCAAGAACTAATAAGTCAAACCGATAAACTTCAAAACTAAATTGAATCGAACCAATCCATACGACCCTTAGTTGCTAAACCTCAAAACTAAATTGAACCAATCAATACACACCCCTACTTGAAAGACCTTTTGAGATATTTAGATTCCTTTTTTAAAACCGATAACTAGTAAGTCAAATGAAGTGAATTGATCGATACAGACCCCTAGTTGAATGACTTCAAGAGATATTTACATTTATTTTTTAAAATTGATAACTAATAAGTCAAATCGATAAACTTTAAAACCAAACTGAATCAATCGTACATACTCTTAATTGAATGTCCTTTTGAGAAATTGAGATTCTTTTTTTTTATAACCAATAACTAATTAGTCATATTGATAAACTTTCATCCGTACGCAACACTCGTTGAATGACCTTTTTTTGAGATACTAGTTTTTGGGGCACGTGCTCTACACGTGTACACCATAAAAGTGTATGATTTTGAGAAAAAATAACATTTATTATTATTTAGTTATAATATGTTAGATCAGGGCGAATTTAAGCTTAAAAAATGGGTCACTTGAACTCGTGGTTATCCGACAAAACTCAATGTACTACTTGTATAATTCTTAAAATATATCAAATAGCAACTGAAATGAACCCATGAACACAAACAACTGGATGGTTCACTGGTTTGAGTGTCAGTTTTTCACTTTGAGGTTGAGGGATCGATTTTCATTCAGCCTTTTTTAAACTTCTTCTAATGACTTTTTATTTATTAGTGCACCCGTCTTCTTGAAATTCTAAATTTATCTCTGACTTAGAGTTATATAATAAAATTAGTTAAAGGGGAAAGTTTTGTTTACAATTTTTTACTTTACTTCCGATTACAAAAATAATTTAAATACTTTTTTTTGGTATAAAATATAATATAATATATAATATGAGATATGTTATGATATGAAATATGATAGGATATGATTTGGATTCTTTTTTCATCTATAGTATGTCATTTTTGAACATTGTCTCGTAAGGCATTTGACTTGTCTTGGCCCAAAGGAAGTCTGCTGGGCATTTCACTTTGCCCCAACTTTTGCACTTTTGAGTTCCGATGGCTCCTTCTGCCGGAGAAGATAAACAAAGTAATCTTCTTTATCCCCATATATTTCTCTGCAATTCCATTATATCCCAAGCAAAATTGACGCAATTTTTGTGTAGATTGTCCCAAGAGAGTTGCAGTCATTGGTGCCGGCGTCAGGTATCTTTAACTTCTGCAATTGTTTTATCATATCAGTTTAACTTTACCTAATTTTCCAATTCTCTTCTCCATCATAGCTAACAATGCAAGTTTGTTACTCATATCATCATATTCCCGTTCAAGTATTTTGCTAGTAAAGCTTCAATTTTCATTTTCCGTTTTGATCCTGTTTACCTTTTAAGTTGATGCCACTAACTTGTTTAATATTCAAGTGGACTTGCTGCAGCATACAAGTTGAAAATTCATGGCTTGAATGTCACAGTATTTGAAGCAGAAGGGAGAGCTGGAGGGAAGTTACGAAGCCTGAGTCAAGATGGCCTAATATGGGATGAAGGCGCAAATACTATGGTATGTTAATTCCTAATTTGCATTTAAATTTTGTGCATTGTTTCCAATTTGGATAAACTAGTAAACAAGTATCTTTTGACCTTATGCAGACTGAAAGTGAAGGTGATGTCACATTTTTGCTTGATTCGCTTGGACTCCGAGAAAGACAACAATTTGTAAGGGTTACTGCTTTAGCTATGTGTTATAACCTTTGAAAGAAGCCCTTGGTTCATTTTTGAACTATGGGATAAGCTTTAGAAGTCTTGAAAAATTTGATGACTTTAGACTTTAAGCTCAGATTCTAACTGAAAACTGCTTCTCCATGCTTTCACTCTGCAGCCACTTTCACAGAACAAGCGCTACATTGCCAGAAATGGTACTCCTACTCTGGTTAGTTTTGTCCATGGCAAGCTTATTAACTTGCATGTTTCTCTGCACTGTTCAGCTTTACTTGCATTCTCCCGAAATGGTGCATTTGGAGTTTTGTGATTAGTCATGTTCTAAGCTAGGTTTTTAATTCCAGATACCTTCAAATCCAATTGACCTGATCAAAAGCAATTTTCTTTCCACTGGATCAAAGGTATGTGGGTCATCCTACCTTCCTGATTTAGATATAGATTTCGATAAGTTCATGTTGAGTCTTTCAACTTGCTCCTTTGGGAAGTGTCAGTGAAACATCAAAGTTCAAACAGGATTGCAATCTTATATCTTCTTATCTTCAAGTTTTGTTGTTAACCTGTTTGAAGTTTGAATGATGAGTTTATTTTTACCATAGCTTAGCGAGATTTGTGTACCAAAATTTACTTCTCGTGTTAAGCAATATAGCTTCTATGCAGATCCCCTCAGAACTGTCTGCAAAATGCAATTTCTTGCTGTTTTAATAAAATGAGTGTTTATAGTGATTTCGAGATAAAGATATGATGAATTGCCTGCGTAAGCTTAATAATTGTAATTGGCAATTTGCCTGTATACATTTAGGTGATTGTTTCTACCAATCAACAGTTTCTTGAGGCAAATACACTTGGGGCTTTAATTTTGGAAATATCATGATTTTTTTTTTGTTTTTTTTTTTTGAGAATGATATCTTGAAATACATTTCATCTCGAAAATTGGTTTAACCGATTAGGTGAATTTTTAACAGGTAGACCCAAATATCAGTGAAAATGTGTGGTTGGTCTAAGTGATTTAGACATTGTACTTCTGGATATAGTATCATATTCCGAACATAATGGTTTCTGTAGTTAGTTTTTTGGAGACAACCTTGGAAATTGTTCTTTTGGAGTTCAAATATTGTCTATTGCTTTTTGGTGAGTCAAAGGAACGTCAAAACTTAGATCAAAAGCCAGAACAACTTGAATTCTATGTTTGTCATGACATCAGACTTGAAGTGATTATTAACAGTGGATAGTGTAGTGAAGACCTTGATAAAAATAAATATGCCATATTTATATTCCTTTTTCATCTTATATCTCATTTATTTCTATCCTTTTGTGAGCAATGATGGTTAACTTTCAAGAATATTGTCTTATAAGATAGTTTAATAACTGCAGCTTCAGATGCTTTTCGAGCCACTTTTGTGGAAGAATAATAAGCTTACAAAGGTGTCTGACGAACACGAAAGGTACAAGATATTATAACCGAGCTAGTATTTTCCATGTGCTTTCTTTTATTCCCTCCTTAAATCTAGCCTCTTCCAGTTGCTTATAACAGCAATTACCACTGTAGTGTCTGCATGGACATGTTGTCTGTTCCATTAACTACATATATTCTTATGGTGATTTTTATTACTAGCTGCATCATATTCGCATGCTTTTGCACTTAGTCAATCTAGTAGTCTTTCGACTGCCAAGTAAATTGTAAGGGCAAGTTTAATTGACATACCAATCCATATTATATGCAGTGTCAGTGGATTCTTCCAGCGTCATTTTGGAAAGGAGGTTTTTGCTTACCTTTGATTGACTTTGCCTCTATGCTCCTCGAATCTTCTGATGTTCCATTACAAAAGAAAATCTCGCTGTATATAATAACTTTAATTAAATACCTAATATCCATATGTTTTCTTGTTACCTCCTAGGTTGTTGACTATCTAATTGACCCTTTTGTTGCTGGAACATGTGGTGGTGATCCTGACTCTCTTTCAGTGAGTATTCGTCTATATTGCTTGTTTGTCTGGCCTATATTTTTTTAACACAAACCTCAGAGAGGATAAGATAATGGGGTCAATATGCCATTGTATAGTTACACAATTTCCCTACAATTAAGTAAGAAGGGTAAACTGGGGGAGGACAATGTAAACTTGATGTGTAGCTAGTATATTTCATGAGCCATAGGTTTAGGTCATGACTTGTTATCTTACGCGCCATTCTGGCTATCACTCCAATTTCATTGTTTTCTTTCCTTCTGACACAGATGCACCTTTCGTTTCCAGAGTTGTGGAATTTAGAGAAAAGGTATGTACGTCCAAATTTCCGCCATCACATGGGTTTGCAATCATTCTCCTTGCTTCCTTGTCCCACAGTTGCAGAGGTGCTACTGTAAAACTCTTCTTGTTGATAGAGGATGCAATTTGTTGAGGAAACTCCTTGCAAAAAAATAAATAATCATCCAAATAGCCCTCTTATGGAATTTGGTGTCAATACTTGCTAGGTTTGGCTCAGTCATAGTTGGGGCAATTCGATCCAAGTTATCACCTATAAAGGAAAAGAAACAAGGGCCACCCAAAACTTCAGTAAATAAGAAGCGCCAGCGGGGGTCCTTTTCATTTTTGGGCGGAATGCAAGTAAGTATGCTTTTGTTCTCTTTTTCTTCATGCATTGAAGGTAAAGGGCAGAAAATTTGAATTTTTACAACCACATCTTTTATGCATCATGCATCATTTCAGGGTCAGCCATCTATTTGATTCCACAGATGACTTGTCTAATATTTCAGCATGAACTTCACACACTAGATCTGACTTGCAAATCTTGTCCCTGTCTGGGTGATTTCTTACTTTTAGTTTCTAACATAAGAGGTAGGTGTAAAAGGATGATATACCAAACTCGACTACTTCGACTCATTCTCTTTATCTTTTCTCATGAAAAATATTATTCTTAATGATAGATTATATCTCTTTAAGTGAAAGATAGATAAATTAGTAGTCGACTATTGGCATCACTTACGTCTTATAGAAATTCGATCCTGTGATTTCTGTTAGTTATCTTTCATCCTAGTGTTATCTCATCCAAATTTTTTGCAGACACTTACTGACGCAATATGCAAAGATCTCAAAGAAGATGAACTTAGGCTAAACTCTAGAGTTCTGGAATTATCTTGTAGCTGTAGTGGGGACTCTGCGATAGATAGCTGGTCAATTTTTTCTGCCTCACCACACAAGCGGCAAGCAGAAGAAGAATCATTTGATGCTGTAATTATGACGGTGAGACACTGGAATGATTGATTCCTTGTATTTTCTTTGATTCAACTAGCTTCATTTAATGTGAGTCTCATGACATGTGATTGTTCAATTCTTCTAATGACGGACTCTTGAATACCCGAGTCCTGTGCAGATGTTAAATGTTGCCGTTATTGACTATGCTTATGTAAATTAGGCCCCTCTTTGTGACGTTAAGAGTATGAAGATTGCTAAGAGAGGAAATCCATTTCTGCTCAACTTTATTCCTGAGGTTTGTGCTTCTGTGGTCATTTGGTGTTTTGTATAGTATAGGCATTCTTGCTTTGTAGAATAACCTCATGTCAGCAAATGAAGATGTCTTTCCACATGATAATGCACCCATTTCCTTAGTTAGTGCTTTAATTCAAGTGAACTTTGAAAGTAAGTTGGTCTCAGTTCCAAGAGGAGAAAGTTGCACAAACACTATATCTACCCGGAACCCTATTTTCCGTCAGTGTGTCTTGAGAAGAGTTATTATATGAAGGGTCAAGTCTGAAGCTATATGTTATGTACCGTGTATTTGTGTATGAACTGTTATGTTCATTGGCACTGTTGCAGTCTAGCTGAGCATATGATGTGCAGGTCGATTATGTACCACTATCTGTTGTTATAACCACATTTAAGAAGGAGAGTGTAAAGCATCCCCTTGAGGGTTTTGGAGTGCTTGTACCCTCCCAGGAGCAAAAACATGGTCTGAAGACACTAGGTAATGCTTAGGTATTATGTTAAGAAGTGTAAGTAGCTGGAAACTGCTGTGCCCTTATTACTTCTGCACTGCACGCAGGCACCCTCTTCTCTTCTATGATGTTTCCAGATCGTGCACCCAACAATGTCTATCTCTACACTACATTTGTTGGTGGAAGCCGAAATAGAGAACTCGCGAAAGCCTCGAGGTTTCTATAATTTCAATTTGGTTGCAGTCTCTTTTACTTTGTCCTAATTATACTTAACGATGATGTTGCTGTCGACTTTTCCAGTCAAATAAAAATGTTAAATCATTGTTTTCACAGGACTGAGCTGAAAGAGATAGTAACTTCTGACCTTAAGCAGTTGTTGGGTGCTGAGGGAGAGCCAACATATGTGAAGTACGTGAATTCTTAGTATATAGCTGATCTAATTCAAGCATCTGCAGGTTTTGCTTTAAAAATTTGAGATTTTGAAAAGCTGGTTATTTCTTTACTTGTAGTCATGTATGCTGGAGTAAAGCATTTCCGTTGTACGGGCATAACTATGATTCAGTCCTCGATGCAATTGACAAAATGGAGAAAGATCTTCCTGGATTATTCTATGCAGGTAATATTTCAATTTTCTTTACTTGAAATATCTTCTTTTCTTCCCCTAGATGCAGCTTCTTTTCAACGAGCAACGTACTCTACTATAGGCCATGTATCATGTAATCTTTAGCTTAGTAAATATTGTATTCTTATGTTTGAGATCACCTCTGTGTGATTCAAAGCCAAATATACTCGTTGAATTCTTCAGCCTAGCATATGCCTACTTAGCATTGATGTGCTTGGCATGAAAGCTGAAGCTGAGTTGAGTTTCCACCGACTTAAATCCCAGCTAATAAATTATTGCTTCTCTACTTTGACATGAGTTCTGCCATGGTAGGTAACCACAAGGGAGGATTGTCAGTTGGCAAAGCATTATCTTCTGGATGCAATGCAGCAGATCTTGTTATATCATATCTTGAAGCTGTTTCAACGGACACCAAAAACCATAGCTGAAATCTATTTCTCTTGCAGGTAACACTACATCTCTCTCATTCTTTCTCTGTTGCTAGTTTTTCTACATTTTAAGTATCTCATCTTGTTATAGCTGAAACAACATTCCCTTTCCTCTACCTCATTTTCTATTTTTTCAATTGAGTACAAGTTCCCTGTTGCCAAATTTGTGACCACCTTACATGTTGAATTTTGCACATTACCTTATGCTGATTGCTAATTCCATCTCAAATCCTAGCACTCATTTCCTGCAGGTTGCTATTCTTTGTTCCACAAAATCGTTTAACTTCATGACAAGGAGCAACTTTAACGTGCAGCCAGTGACGCGGCTCAAGAATGAAACTGTCTTTCAAAGAGGAATTGCATTTCTGGAAAATGAAGTGTTCACATGTTTAATTTACACACCTGTTATGGTAGCTGTTAGTGTTACTAATAGATGTTGGTGAATTTTTAGCAGATCAATAGGCCTTTCTTTCCTTGCTTTTACATCATACTCAAAGTAACCAGTCCCTTTCCCTTTAAATGTGTGCCCAATAAGAGCAATAGCTTCTTTTTTCTTTTATTTTTGGTCAAAAAGAGCAAAAAAATTAGTGCTTACTGTTAACTTGCCACGGTACAACAAAGTAGAAAAAGATACTTGTGAGCATAAGAAAAGGGCACATTTCAAGTTCATAAATTAATAGATTTTTGATAGTGATGGATGTAAAGTTATGTAGTTCAAGTACAGTTCACGAAATACTTTTACTAGTGGATGTACCTACTTATGATACTCGATTTGGCTTTAATAATTTTAGATAGTTATGATATATTTAACATAATAAAATTTTAAAATCTTATAGTCACAATAATAGTTGAAGTTGTCATTATTTTTTATAAAAAAAAAGTTAAACAAAAGACATACTCTATAGTATAGTGTTTTGCCCTGGGTGGTGCAATTATAATAACTTTATTTGTAGTGGAGCATAATAGGTGGTACAATTTGAAATGATTTTGATATGAAAAGAAAGGCAACAATAAATAGCAAAATGACTCTAAAAAGTAAAAAACCAATAGCGCATACCCACCCAAAGTATAAGGAGCGCTAAAATCAAGCAAATAACACTCCTTTTTGGTCTACATTTTCTGACGTGACACAAAATTGGATTATAAATAAATAAATTCTCGTTCAAAATACATTTTTATGACGATATTAGGTAGTTCTTTCGCTGAGCACAAGGAGAATGAAGAGGAATTTGTATCAAAATACATTTTTGTGACGATTAAAAAGAAAAGTGCATAGAAGCTAAAATAGTACTAGTACTTTATTCACGGACGAACATTTATGTTTTATATCTTGTTACTCCAGGTCCACATTTGTCTCTGCCAGTGTCATTACCTCACCTTGTTTTGCTTGGCACCCGGCAATCAGTAGCTGACACATTTTTTTTACAGTTAATTTAATGAAAATAATTTAATACATATTCCGTTTCCGTTCACTTTTACTTGTCCAGAAGAGACAGTGTCATCTGTCAAGTAGTTGTGTTTCTTGTTTTGGAGCAAAATAAAATATACTGTAGTAATGTACAGGCTTCTGTAATTGAACAAACTTAAAAGACCATTAATGCTAAAACCCAAAATGAGTAAAGTAATCAAGAACACGACAACCCACCTCCCTCGTCCTTTGGGTCTTATTTTCCAATAGGAAAAAGACATTCTTTTTCTCTGTATTTTCTCACTCACTCACAGAACTCAAACACCCCCACCTGGTTTTTGGATTTTTCTTCTCATGAATAGTTAATCACTGATCCCTTTACTGTGTGGGGGAAAAAAAAAGGTACCATCTTGGCCTGCATTTCTCTCATATTCATTTGATTTTCTGGTTTAATGTTTCTATGGAAGTGCAAAGTTTCTCATTTACTCCTGGAAAAAATCTTGATATTTCTGGTGTAATGTTTTATATAAGTCATTTCTTTTACATTTTTTCTCAGTGGAAATCTTGATGCTATTACTACTTAATGCCACATTGTGAATTTGTGATGTAGAGTAGCTGTTTAGTCTTCGCTTTTGCTTTATTCGAGATGGGGTTACTCTCATTCTCTTCTGTTAGTCTGCCTACTTCTCTGCTGTTCAATCTCTGTCCATTATGCTTTTTCTGATGACCAAGTGTTGTACCCTTTTACATTTCTGTTTGAGCTTCATTTCTTGTATTGATTTTTTTATCCTCTCTGAGGTCTTGTCTACTTAATGTGTTTTAAAATAAAGTTAGTTGACTTGAGCACCCACAAGTTAGAACTGTCAAGTAAATGGAAACTGTCATAAGGACTGTTAACGAATAACTCGGGTTTCTAAGCCTGTGAAATCATTTGATTCTTCAAGTTCAGACTAACTTGGTCGCGTTGCAATGTATACATGTTAGATGGCATTTATTGTTTCTCCCAAAAGTAGGTTGAGTTGTTAGATAGAATCAAATTTCTTTTTAAGTTTGGAATATCTTGGTCTTTCATACAACTTGAAGATGTGTTTTCTATTTATTATGTGCAGGCTCATATCATCCAATTGAAGACCATTCCTTATCTTTGTTTCTGAAATCATGGTTTTGGGACTGAAAACTAGGACTAGGAATTGCCCGTCAGTTCAAGTCGAATATCTAATCCATATTAAGGAGATTAAACCTTGGCCATCCTCACAGTCATTGAATACGCCTCGTGCTGTTCTAATCGAATGGCAATATGGTGATAAGCTCTCTGGATCTACTAACCAAGTTGTGCCATCGTTGGAAACTGGTTCTGGTATTGGTGACGGAAGAATTGAATTCGATGAGTCTTTTAGACTTCCTGCGACACTACTAAGGGAAGCTTCCTTTAAAGGTGGAGATGGTGACACTTACCAAAAGAATTGCATTGAATTCCACTTGTATGAACCCCATGATAAGACTGTGAAAGGTCAGCATTTAGGAACTGCTACTATTGACTTGGCAGATTATGGTGTTATTAGAGAGAGTTTGAGCATATGTCCCCCATTAACTGCAAGCGAACTTACAGGAACTCAGCACAGCCCCTTCTTTTCCTGAAAATTCAGCTAGGTGAGAGGAGTCGCGTGAGGCCATCCTTGAGGGACAGCTTGAAAAGAGAAGCATCAATGGACCGAAATGGATCTCTTTCTAGATTACTGAGTGAAGAATATGCAGAGGAAGCTGAGTTTGCTGCATACACTGATGATGATGTTTCCTCTCACTTATCACTGCCTCTTTCTTCTTCAACCAACGGTTCCAACTATGGCTCACCACCTCAAGGAGAGGTATAATGCTTACTTTTCTATCAATAACTTCTGCTGTGGAATCACTTATATCTGAATGGGATTCTTCCTTTATATTACTTCCAAACTGCCGTAGCATGCATTTTAAATTAATGTACATTGTACAAGTTTGCATCATTAGAGTTAGAGGTTCCATGACCTATCGAATCGAAGCATTTTAAATGAAATGCACTCTGTACAAGTTTGCATAATTTTAACATGAATGGTTGGTTGTATTATGTTGCTTTTCCAATGTGATGAAAATCTTAGCTTGTTTGATACCAGCTGGCACATAATTGCAGGAAAGATTTGCGGGAGTAAAAAGTAGCCCTGGACAAGACGAATATGAAAATGTGCTAGATGATAAGAAAAGCCTTGAAAATATGGACAAAAAGCAAGGGACAAAATCTCCTTCAAGATTGCAAGGAAGTTTGTCACACACCTCAACTGATTTGTCTTCTGATCTGGCGTGGATCTCAAAGAAAATTGGTGGTAGTAGTAGCATTCAGCACTCAACATCTAACGTGAATAATATAACCGGAGATACTCAGAATGCCTGCAGGTTGATCAAACAGGACAAACAAGCACAGTGTGTGGAACAAATAGCAGCCAGTGATGAAAGTGGTAGTGAAATATCCTGTCGGCAGAGCTCTGAGGAAGGCTTGATCAATGCTCATCCAGCTGAAAAGGCCTGTCCAATTCCGCACATCACAGATGAGAGTAGTAACTTTGTGAATGCAGTTAGTAATTTCTCCGACAATGAAATTGAAGAGAACACTTCAACTCCATCTCTAAATGGGCTGTGTGATGATGCAAGAGATGCAGTTACTCAAAATGGAAACAGTGAGGATCATCTTGAAAATGGTCAACAATGTAGTCCTCATAATGGAGAGCAACACCAGGAGAATGAGCATGAAAAAGAAATCTTGGAAAATAAAGGGCAATGCAAAAAGGATGAGTCAGTCAGTTGCTACCCCGAAGAGGACACTCTAGAACCTGTCCTGAAGGGAACTGATGCAGTTTCTGCTTACAGGGACAGTTCTGGAGCAAAGAGTAATACTCACCAAAATGAGATATTAAAGCATGTGATGTCAGTCAGGTCATCATCAGAATCAAATAGGGATGGATCTGTCGGAAGTGATCAGCTTCTAGTGCAAGTTACTCCAAAAGGTGCTAGAGGTTTTTCAAGCAATGAAAGAAAAGATCAAAAAGTGAGTCCTAGGGATACAACAAACATTCTTTTAGAAAGCAAAATCCATAAGCTGGAGCAAAGAGTAAAGATGCTTGAAGAAGAACTGAGAGAATCTGCTGCTATTGAAGTTGGCCTTTACTCCGTTGTTGCAGAGCATGGATATTCCACGAATAAGGTTCATGCTCCGGCTAGACGCCTGTCTAGGTTCTATCTACATGCCTATAAAGAAAATTCTGTATTGAAAAGGGGAAGTGCTGCTAAGAGTTCTATATCTGGAATATATTTGGTTGCAAAGGCATGTGGAAATGATGTTGCTAGGTACTTTTCAGTTCTCACTTTCTAATGTATTATCTGCATTTCAGACAAGCAGGTTCTACTTTCTGATGTAATATCTGCATTCAGACAAACAGTTATAGTTACTACCTAGGTGCCTGTAGAGTCGTTTTATTTCATTTATTTGTCGACTTTTTTCTTATGGGACCAAATTGTTCAGCTTAAAAGGATTTAAATATGAAAACGTAGAAGCACTCTCATGGGAGCTATCCAAAGTTCTTAATTATAATAGTCTCCAGCAATATTTACTGTGATGCCTTGTCTCTGAGACCTAAACTCAATTGATGAATCTCTAGTTACTGATCCTTCAAAGCACAGATGTTAACTTCTCTCAGTTTAAGGTTTTGTGGAAATAAGTAAATGCATGCACAAGACAGTTATTCGTTTCTTTTTACGGATTCACTTATTTGGTCTGACCACAGGTTAACTTTCTGGCTATCAAATTCAGTGGTGCTGAGAGCAACTATAACCAAATTCCATGAGCAGCAACAGTTACCTCTTTCTGCTGATACTATGCCTGAAAAAGCTGTTGTCAAGGACAAGAAGAAGAAGTTTTCTCCACTCAAGTGGGCGTCTTGCTCCAGCAATGATGTCAGAAATGACGTTTGTGAGAGTTTAGGCAATTGGGAGGACCCTGTTACATTTATAAGAGCACTTGAGAAAATTGAGGCTTGGATCTTCTCCCGCATCATTGAATCTATTTGGTGGCAGGTGTCTCCCTCTCTCTCTCGATCTCCCAACAACCTCCTAAAGCACAGTGGCATGAAATGAATCCTAAAGACGTCATTTATTGATTTTGAACCTGAAGAACCACTACCTATCCACTAACTCAACTGTGGTTTATTCATTTTTTTTATTTTTTTCAGACGCTCATTCCATATATGCAGTCTGGTGCTACAACAGCAATCTGTAATGATATGGCTCCAGATATAATTAGATTTAGCAGTACGACGTCTAGTTCAGGTGCTGAAGAGCATGGAAACTTTTCGTTGGAGCTTTGGACGAAAGCCTTGAGACATGCCTGTGAAAGGATTTGCCCTATTCGAGCAGGAGGACATGAATGTGGTTGTTTGCATTTGCTCTCTAAATTGGTATGGTCTGACCACCTTTCCTTCCATATTGTACAAGCTCCTTTACGCCATCATAACATGTGTTTAGCTGTCTTTGCAGTACATCTCATGGAAACTTATAAATTAATTAAATAGTAGTTAGTTCACATATCAATTAATTGGTAAGATCGACCACGAAACAGAACTTACTTCCACTACCGGCGTTCTTTGTGTTGGGAAAGGTAGTTATGTTTTAACAACCAGCACCTCCTTCATATCCCAAGTTTTTTTCTCTCTTTCAATAGGTTTAATGTGGATCAAACTGTGATGGTCTTGATCTCGGTCCGTCTTGCTGCTAATTAATGTTCATGAAAACCAGATAATGGAACAATGTGTGGCTAGATTGGACGTAGCTATATTCAATGCTATCCTTCGAGAGTCTGCTGATGAGATGCCTTCGGATCCTATATCAGATCCCATTAGTGATGCTGAGGTGCTTCCCATTCCAGCTGGAAAAGCTAGCTTTGGGGCAGGTGCACAACTGAAAATTGCGGTGAGAGTCTTGGTTGAACTTTTCCAGTTAGAGTTTTTATGTATATATGATTGTAAGTCTACTACTTATCTTGATGCATAATAGCAAGAGCATTGCCCTTTGTCACTTCTCTTCTTTTTTACCTCAAGAAATAAACAAACTTTTTATAATGTTATGATGTTTCTGTCATATGGATTGCAGATAGGGAATTGGTCCAGATGGATCACTGAACTTGTTGGGAGCGGTGGTGCCAACTCAGTAGACGATGAAACTAGAGCAGATAATGAAGATGATGGGAGTGAATATGATTCCTCTTCCGAGTCTTTCAATCTCCTTAATGCACTGAGTGATCTTATGCTGCTTCCAAAGGATATGTTGTTAAGTAGGACAATAAGAAAAGAGGTTCATCTCAAAACCTTAAAAATGCCATGTTTATCTTGTTTGTTTCCAATTGTTCATATTTCTTTCTCCTGGTAATGCTACTTGAACCTTACTCTTCAGGTCTGTCCCACATTTGGTCCGATCATAATAAGAAGGGTTCTTAATGTTTTTGTCCCGGATGAGTTTTGCCCTGATCCAATACATGAAGTTGTACTTGAAGCTCTTAACTCTGAGGTAAGCCCATATCATCTCTGACTTTGTTCATTTTCCCATGCTAGAGTTTGGAGTAAAGTTGGTGAACTAAGCATTTTAATTATAACAATACAATGAACAAAGACTTGTAAATCGGATTTGCTTCTGCAATTTTCTCTGGTTAGGATCCTTTTGATGCCGAAGAAGATTCTGTCATGAGCTACCCATGCACAGCAGCTCCTATAGCTTATAAGCTACCTTCAGCAGCTTCAGCTGATGGTCTATTAGGTGAAGTTAGTCGCCATACTCAGCTGAGACGAAGCAAATCTTCAGTGCTCAAGAAGTCATACACAAGCGATGATGAACTGGACCAACTAGATTTGAACTTTATCATTTCTGAGGGGATTGCAACTTCACCTCTTGTAAAATCCAGCAGGATAGCAGAAGGTAGCGGAAATGGAAATGCTGTTAGGTATCAACTCCTTCGGGAAGTTTGGATAAACAGTGAATAATATAATTTTGACCTCTCGAAATGTGTAAGCAACAATATGGTACACTGCCTTCTTTACTTCTGTGAATAAATGCTTGCAGCTTAGGCAATTGCTGTAGTCCTTATTTTCAATCTTTTACAGACTATCAATTATCAACACCAGGACAATATACAAAGTACTATTGAGCACAATGCATAGCTTTTACTGCCAAACTTTGTAGAACACGATACTTTCAAGAATCATATGGGTGACAACTGCCACAACACGAACTAATTAACGTGGATTTGAAGTTTTACACAACATAAGCATTCATGAAAAATGCACTTTGTAGAAATCTATATATGGAGAGTATAATGTAAGCTTGTCTAATGCTCACACCTCTTCTGCAGTATAACTAGATTGTACTCTTTCAAACAAAAATGAAACAAAAATACATGTATTCCCGCCCAAAAATTAGAGTTTGTTACACTCATATTTCCTATACTTAGTATGCTTGGAAAAAGAATGAACATCAGCATCCTGCGGTCAACTGTGTAGAACCAACTGCATTCCTGTGCTGAAGATGCAAAGCAGCCAAAAGGCCTTGCCATGTTTCTCCAGGTCCTCCAGCCACTTGAAAATCAAGGAGCTTTCTCTGTTTCCTGTAGTATTCTTCTAGCATGTTGACCTAAATAAGACAAAATGGTGATGTGTATTAGTTGATGTTGTTGTTCTGTTCCAACTGAGAAAATTATGATCCAAGATCATGCAATTGGTTTTATAGTGCTATTAAATGAAGGAAAAATCAAACCGCATATTTAAGTAAATTGATCAACAATGAATACACAATCCACATACATCACAACTGCAGGATACATCACTTTTGAAACATGTAGCTTGTTTCAGATATCAGCACAAACAAAGTAAAACTACGTGAAGAAGACCAAGTGAGTACCAAAAGTTCCAGTACATATGGCATAGATATATAAACCATTTCAGCATGGTTAGTTCAACTAGCAATCAGGTACTCAGTATATTAGCTATCAAGCA
The DNA here is from genome assembly GCA_029007595.1 of Solanum commersonii. Classification (NCBI taxonomy): domain Eukaryota; kingdom Viridiplantae; phylum Streptophyta; class Magnoliopsida; order Solanales; family Solanaceae; genus Solanum; species Solanum commersonii. Next base: position 639,038 of record JAJTWQ010000186.1, read on the forward strand.
AAAGATCTTTGATTTGATTTTTCCTCAAACAAGATACTTGAAGACCTAAAATGACATTTTGAAGCCGCACATTTGCAAGTTTAATTCAGCAAGCACTAGTATTTATACACATCAAGAATGCTAAGGTGGGAATCTATAGTCCAATTCATTGAATGCTAAGAGAGGCAATCTACAATTCTATTCATCTCAAGTTACGACATCAAATTTTTTGAGTATTTGCAACTGTAAAATTTACAGCATCATTAGGTACCTGCTCTGCATGCACGTGCAGGTTTTTCCTCGAGACATCATCCATGATACTTGAAGGCCTAAATTGACCACCCTCTGGCTGCCAACTAGTACTAATTCCAGAAGACCCCCTGCGGAGGAATTCCAGTGGTGGATAAAGCCCAGTGCTTTTATCCTTATTTGACACCAAATCCTCTGCACATTTAAGATTCAGAACTAAATCTATGTCCACAGTTTTGTCCAGGATCTCCTGCAGAAATAAACCAGAAGTGCATGTAATTTCCAACACTAGTTCAACATAAATCATTTGAAAATAAACAGGCCTCTTTGATCAAGTCTGAGAGAAGTACAATAAAATTTTACTTTCGATGTTTTATTAGCACGTTTATGTATTACTGTCCAGAACACTAGAAGTCAACAACAACAACATACGGACAGTAATCCCACAAAGTGGGGTTTGTGGAGGGTACACAAACCTCACCCCTACCTCGGAGGTAGAGAGACTGTTTACGATATGGAAGGGAGGCTATACTTACAGCTTGAATCTTTGATCGAGGAATCCCATCCAAGATGAATCCACTTTCACCACTGCAATATCCTTCTTCTAGCCTCTTTGACAATAAACCAAATATAACCTCTTCCGGAACAGGTTTTCCCTGGTTGACAGCATCTGCTATCTTCATTGAGACATACACAAAGATAGAAAGTACTATTGGGTTAAACAAACAAAAAGAAAAGAAAAAGTGTGTAATGTGAGACTATCTTAAAGCAAAAGAAAGTACTCCTTTGTTCCATATTACATGACAAATTACTAATGGAAGTTCAAATTTACATTTTTAAAAGTACAATTTTTCTACTTATGTAACATTTAATCAAGCCAGCAATTAAAAGGTTTGACAGTAGTTTATTTTTGACAAAATTGAATAAGACCAGCTCAATCAAGCTTTTATATTTTTCATTCTGAACTAGCATGGATCAATTATATGTAAATTTTGGTATTCAATCCCTCGATTCAAGCTAATTTCTTTCAATTATTTAACAATTTGTCAAAAATAAGACCAGCTAATAACAAAAAGAACAATTTTTCTTTTCATTTTATAGATTGAAAGCTCAAACGAACAGAAATGCAGAATAAACAAAAACCTGCTTGTAGAGAGAAGAACGAGGGTGGAGTTCTTGACGAACGAGTGAACCCATGGAAATATGAGGGACATCTAGAAGCTTCGAGAGCCACTGGGCATACACGTGTCTCTGTGCCATAGGATCACCCATAATCACCCACTGCACTCCCCTTCGAGGAATCGATCCCTCAGATTCCTCCATTACGCAGCTCCGGTTCTGATACTCTTTGTATTCGTAATCATCGTAATCGTAGTCTACTAGCTGAGCCGCAGCTGATCCGTAAGATCGTAGAGATTCAGTCCGAATAAGTGGCTGCACCGCCGCTCTAATACGGCTAAGCAATGCCATCACCGGCCGGAAAAATGATACACTGTATAGCCGCCCAGAGAAAACAAGAGGGTTTCTCTAAACAGAGCAAATTGGGGTTTAAGAGACGCGAAGATGGTGGAGAGTGAAACATTGTCCCTGAATGTGGAATTTATTTACGACAATGACACGAGCTGCATGACACGTGTCAAGCATCAACGGTGGATGAAATTGAATTGGGTCCCACATTATTTGTATTTGTCGTGGTTAAAGAAAAGATCTGATTGGGGGAAATTACAGTCCACACGACTGGGAGAGACGTTAAATGACACGTGTCGAATTTAAATTAGTTCATCGACCGCGTCCACCGGATTTGCATGGACATGCACTTACTTTACCATCAACTTACTCTTCATCACAATTTCCATGTGAACTTTTAACTTTAGCAACTTTTATAAAAGTGTTCGATCGGTTTTGAAATTTATTGGTTTGACTTATTAATAATTAGTCTGTAGATATGCTATTTTTTTATAAAATCATTAAAATATTCTTATCAGTTATTGATTGTTATGGATTTAATCGATAAGAGATTTAATACAAACAATTTTTTTTTATTATTGAAGATCACTTAGAAACAAGGTGACAAACCAAATGAACCATGCGCATGACTTGATAAATTTCATCTTGCTCAAAAACAAATACTGACATATTGTAGAATAATTGAGAGTTTGAGACAATAAGAAATAAAAATATGAAACTAAACTCTAAGTTAAGAATTTTATATACCGAATGATATAAACATAATTTATTGATTTTCTATCGGATTATCGATTAGCCTGTTAAGAAAAAACATCTAACCGTTAAGAACTGATAACTCAATGATAAAAAAAAATCAAAACTCATTACTAAACTGCCTAAATCAATAACCAATTACCAATAAATCAATAACTTTTTTTCGATTCGATTTTGAACAACCCTAAGTACGCGGAATAAATATAACAAGGGTGGGCCTTGTAGCTGTAGTAATAGGCCTAGTATAATTAATATGAATATCTTTGGAATATGTGTTATGGACAAATCTTATATATGAACGATCGATTTGTTTAGCTAACACTGAAATGAACCGTCCAATGCATAACACGTTCAACGAAATTAAATAAATAATCCATGGTGTGAAAATTGATATATTAACTAACAACCATGCATGCTTCACACCTAACGACGGCGAAATTCTTTTGATTTTCGATATGATCTCTATTATCATCTCTGTTTCTCTTATCAACTCTCTCACTCTATTTAGGTTTATGAATCATTTACACGCTAACATTCTTTTGGAGTACAGGTCATCGATCCAGATGATTGAGGATGCATGCGCAGTAACACATATTTTGAGGAAACAAAATATTTTAACAGATTTTTTTACCAACAAAAAAAAAAACATGCCTATAGTTATGGCAACTAGCTAGCCAACATATATAAGTATTTTATTTTAATAATCTAGAATAAAATGGTAATTAGTAAAATCAATATTTTTTTAAGGTGTGAGTTCTACGATTTAAAGCTTTTATATATATATCACCTTGAATACGTTGAATTTGGACTTTATTACACCCAATATAAGGGCTGAGAAAACTATGTTTTACTGGTTATTTATTTGACTTTAAAATATTCTAATCCAAAATGACTTTTATCTTCTTCTTCCACAAAACTTGGAACATTCTCAGATACTTCTATGTTGTTTCCTTAATTTCTCGAAGCCTAACAAGTCGACGAAATTTGATAAATCAATAACCAAACCCACCTTTATATTAATCTCCTTTACACACACACCACGCGTTATTAATTTTACTTTTCTACTTTCAAACATATATATAGTTATATACTATATGGTTTATTCTCAATACCTAGTTGAATTCTATTATTCCTCTCACTTTTGTCTTCCATTTTTCTCGCGTATATTTTAGGAAACTCATAATCCCTACTAATAGATTTGAGAAAAGAAAATGTTGTCTTTATAGGTTTAGGACTACTTGGAATCTATATATATATATATATATATATATTTGGAGATTTTACAACATTGTACTCTTCTAACTTTTCTTTCATAGTGGAATACTCTATTTGCTGTTGCAACCTCGTTAAATCCTTGGGTTATTTTTCTTCTCTACTTTCTTTGTTTGTGATTGTGCGCTTTCTCAATATATATATATATATATATATATATATATATATATATATATATATATATATATATATATATATATATATATATATATATAGTGTGATTGATATAATTAAGGATGGAAGGATACAAACGACTTTTTGCGCATATAGATGAGAATGGAGATGGGAAAATATCAGCATTGGAGTTGCAACAATGTGTGCATTTGATAGGCAAAGACATATTGTTGTTTGAGGAGGCAGAGGCAGCAATTGTGGCCCATGACTCGGACAACGATGGCTTATTAGATTTTGGCGATTTTATGAGATTAGTGGAAGATGGAGGGACGGAAGAAGAGAAGGAGCGCGAGTTGAAGGAGGCGTTTAGTATGTATGAAATGGAAGGGTGTGGATGCATAACGCCGGAGAGTTGCATGAGAATGCTTCATAGGTTAGGGGAGAAGAGGACTGTTGATGAGTGCAGAGGAATGATAGCCAGATATGATATCAATGGTGATGGTTTGCTCAATTTTGAGGAGTTTATCATTATGATGCATTGCTAGTTACATATATCAATCGTTTTTTTTTTAGAGTACGAGCAACATAGTCATTAGTTTGTTAATTTTGTATTGGTAAATATATAGTACATTCTTTATATGGATATTTGATTTGATATATACATGCATTCTCAATATTCATTAATGAAAGACATTCCTTTTTCACAATTACAATTTCAAACCATATTGTGATCAATCTAATATACTATCTAACATATATAGATGTCGATTTGACATTGGGCAACAAATAACTACTCGTATCATTTAATGGCCCAATATTAAATGGGTTGATCAACATGAATTTTTATGCTGGGCTGGTTGAAGCTGAGCCCAAAGTAGTATTTCCATAAACAAAAGGGGAAATTGTATGTAATGACAAACTATTAATTCAAATTAAATGTTATAACCACAGTTTGATTTAATTGTGCCCCGTAGCAAACTGTTGTCAGTCGCCTCTCTCCGTGAAATTCTCGCTCGCCAGTCTCTCCCTCGCCTCTCTCGCTTTATACAAACAAAAATGTATAAATTGTGTTTTCGTTTGTATAAAGCGAGAAAAAATTGTATATACACATGCGAATACATATATCTTCGTCTTATACACTTATAAGTATACAATACAAATATTCTCCTATCCAATTCTCTTTTGCCTTTCTCTCTTTCTCGCTTTATACAAACACAGATGATACAAAATACAATGTATAATTTATGTTTGTATAAAGCGAGAGAGAGATTTGATATACAAACTTTTTTATTTCGATTCTAGTGTATACAAATTCAAATTTTATGTAGATATACAAACACATAAAATTGAATTAAGAGGCTGCCAGCGATTTATACAAACGAGAGGCTAACAATAATTTAAACAAATGGTCTGCCAGCAAAATTATACAAATCTGAAGAGGAGCCAGAGAATTATACAATTTGATGCTTCATAGCAGACATAAAGTTTGTTATGGAGCGCAATTATACAAACTGTAGCTACAACATATTTGATTTTTATGTTTGTTATATGTGAAAGTTGCTCTAAACAAAATAGGGAAAACTATCTTATTAGATATACGTTTATATCATATAGTATTAATTTTACCTATATTTTCAAATAACTATGTATATCACTAATTAGGGGTGTACAAAATCGAAACGAAAATCGAACCAAACCGCAAAACCGAGTCAACCCAAAAAAAAAAATCCGACTAGTGGTTTGGTTTGACTTGATTTGGTTTTGAAAAGAAAAACAGGACTATATTTGGGTTGGTTTGGTTTTAACTAAAAAAACCAACCCGAGACCAAAGCAACCCAAATTTATATATATAATTTTAAAATTTTATTTTATACATAAAAATATTTACTCTGATATAATTTTTAAATATTTCTTATACTTTTCCATAGTTTTTATCTTTTAATATATTATTTCAAGTTTGAAACTTAGAATTATGAATGGGCCAATAAAGATTATGGTCCACAGATGTTGGTAATTATAATAAAACTTAAATCAAAATCAAATTAATACTAGTGCAAAAAGAAAATCAATTCAACACTAAGAATGACCATAATATTGAATATTTGTTCTTTAGTTTTACATTGGTTTAGACAATTAAAATACATAATCTAATTTTAATTTTCTTTAATATTTAGTCATGTAACTAATACTTATTAAACTTAATTTTAGCATGATTTAGTACTTTTAAATTATGATCATTTTCATTATGACTTGTTAATTTGCAATATTTGTTTTACGCGATTTCATTATTAGTATTTTTGTTGGATATTTTAGTGTCATTAATCATATCATATTGTGTTATATTTTTAAGAAACATCTTAGATAAAAAATTTGAGGTTGAAAAATCCGAGTTTTATTGGTTTGGTTTGGTTTATAAATTTAAAAATCCAACACAAATGGTTTGGCTTGATATTTGAAAAATCCGAACCAACCCGGTCATATACACCTCTACCACTAATTAAGAGTTCTCTATCATATGTTGAGGAAGATACACCTAAATACATATATTTTTTCTACCAAATATACTAAAATAGGGAGAGAGGCGAGCGAGATGGGGAGGGAGGCGAGCGAGATGAGGAGGGAGATAGTCATGTATTCCATATACAAGCGAATCCACTTGGATATAGTGTATTTAGAACAAATTACACCTAATTTTGACCTCATGTATCTGGACACACCAAAATCTGATAAGATTTATAATATTACAAATTTAAGTATATATATCTAAATAATTAATCCCTAAACTAGTGAAATTTCGATAAGTTTCCGAAAAAAATAAAATAAATGGTCAACACAAAATTGATTTGTGAAGAATAGGAGCAAAGTGGAGCAAAGATATTTTGCAATAGATTCATAATGAGTGGTGCATGAGTCAGAGTGATGAGTAAGAACTCGTATCACTATATATGAGGAAAAAGTTGATACTGTCCCATTCAAATCTGTTTTTATTCAAAATCGAATATTAGTTATATAGTCCAACAAATTAATTACTAGTATATATGGAGTAGTACACAATATATACTAAAGTTATAAAAAAAGGCATACTCAAAATAAAAAAAATCGATCAATATTGTAGTTGAGCTATATATACCTTGTAAACTCTTCACTTTCCTCTTTTATTATTTTAATATATGAAATGTCATAGCGTTTAAAAATTTATCAGTCTAAAAATTTATCAATCCGAAGCATACCATATAAGAATATGGGCATTGGCCATCAAATCAAGTGATGACCGACTAATGAAAAAAGCAAATGGACAAAAAGCTCACTTATTGCTTTCTCTACTATATTCTTTTCACCTATCCAACCTTTTCTCTTTATGGTGTTATCTCTTGTTTAAGTATCTTTAACAATTAATTAATCATCTATTAATTGTACATGTGAGAAGTGTTGGACCACACTAGCTTATACCTTTGGGAAAATTGAGTTAATATATGGGGAGCTACCCACTTTAATATTTATTATATCAATGTTTTCTCTTCAAAAGGATACAAATTAATTTATTTTAAAAAGTATATTTTTGAAGAGTTGCAACATCTAGATCAATTTGAAAACCATTTTTAAAGTCTTATCGTAAAGGATGAGATTTGGACTGGAGATGAGTCCTTTTCAATAGCGTAGATATTTATCAGTTAGATTATGTTATGATTTGTTACAATTTTGACCTATAATAGTTAGAATTTGAATAAACTGTTTATTTTCAAGACTTAAATTCAAAAAAGATATAATAATATGTAACAAAATAAGATTTGTAATGCGAGGATAAAATGAAAAGACATGATGTTGCAATATCTGTGTGGGGGCCTGACTGGTTCTTATTTACAGTATTTGTCAATTTAAGTGACTAAAATATCGTCCTATCAGAAAATGACATAATAATTACTCATTTTTTTCCAACACTTAATTCTGAGCTAATGCAATTCCTAACATATATGTTAGGATTTTTTTTAATTTGGATTTTATTGGATTCGGCTAAAGGAAAGTTTCATATTGAGAAGTAAAACGATCTCTAATAAAGGTGATTCAATACTTACCAGGATTTGAAATTCAAAATTTCTAGTTAAGAATGAATATAGTTATAATTAGTCGCGTTGTTATATGGTGGTCAGAGTCTCCAATTAGACACCCTTCGTCGGAATTTTTTTTGTATATACAAGTAAAATGATACATGAAATTATTAAAAAACATATTTTAGACACTCTTAACACTACAAACTATTGTAGTTCAGTGGTTTCAGATGCTTGGAATGAGGTAGTGCTCGTATGTTTGAATCTCACTAGTTTTACTTTTTGAAAAGGGCTCTTATTATGCTATTTGTGGACATTCTTTGTGAAATTACTGGCTCTACCACTGATTATAATAGTATGGGTCCATATATTAAATTTTTTTAGTATTCGACACCGTATTTTATTTTTATTATTATGAGTTCAAATATTTCTATCATAAATTAGCTAGAGTCTTTCATCTATTTAATTAGGATAGTAAAAAAACTGTTATATATCATATTCTCATCAACGTTTACACTACATATATAGACGTAGACCTTTTTTGTTTAATCTCATTTTTTTAACGAACACATACTAAATTTGGTCTAGCTAGCAATAATGACAAATAACAATAACAATAATAATAATAAAGATGGCAGAAAATTAAGTTCTATAAATATATAGCGTTTTTCTCTCTACTTGGTTGAAGGAGTAATAAAGTTTGAACCCATAAGATATTGATATGTTGTGGTGTCGTGGTGAAATTGTTTCATCATTAAAAACATTTAGAGATCCAATATGAGTTCTGGACATCGAGTGGGAAAAAAATAAAATGATATAATAGACTCATTATTTGCATGTCTTATTCTTGCAGTATTGGCTTGTTACAATTTACAACTTGTGACCAAAATATTAAACACCATGCATTCATATACATTTAATTTGCATATTGACCTAGCTAGTACAAAAGATAAGTTATATTTAATGTTCTCACCTTCCCCTCAACTACATATATCTCTTCTTTTTTTTGTTTGATTTGATATTTGAGACTTATTTGAAATTTGATTAATCTAAACTTATTAAAAAAACATTTTCAAAATATAGCGATAATTTCTATTAAAGATGACTTTATTTACATGATTGAACTCAAGATTTCTAATTAGCTTATAACCATTTACAAGTGTATTTTTAATTGTATTTATAATTTTTATTTTTTTTTATATTATATAAAAGACATGAAGAAAAAAAAACACACACACAAAGAATACTTTTCTCATCAGCAAAAAGGGGAATCTGAACAAAGGTGAAGCCATAAACTTGCAACTTTTCAAGCCACATTCCTATGCAACTATCACATGATAATAATTCTAAAAGGTCACATAATTCCAAGGAAATTAATCAATATAATCCCTTGTAATTTATATAAAAAAAGTCTTTTATATTATTAATTAGATCTTTGATAGACATATTTAGCATAAATTTAAATTAATTAGGTAACAAATAGAGCATACCTCGTGATTAAGCAAAAACAAATCTTTTCCCACTCACCACCACTCAACTTTCCAAATTATTAACAGTCTTAAAAACATTCATTTACTTAATTAACTAAATTCAGATACGTTCACAATCTGTTATATAACATAAAAAATAGTCTCAAACTCTTGTAAGTGCATGAAACTCTTGAAAACACTCTTAAATTTGATGAAAACTTAGAGGTGTATCTCAATTATATTAAATATAGGTATATTTAAGTTCAATCCGTCAAATAAATGCGACTATTGAGTCATTATGTGGTAAAATAACCAACCAAAGGATTCGCTATTGTGGATGTGATTTTTTTAACTAAAATCTTTCTTGAATATGAAAAAATCTTAAATAAGTACCAGACACAGAATGAAAAAATCTTAAGTACGTACCGGACACCGAATGGGAAAGGGCACTTATAGTGTGGGACCAAAGCCATTCTACTCTTTGGGAAAACGATAACTTCGCTTTCAAGTCTCAATTGAAGAGTTTTTTGAGTCACTCTTTGTGTATGAGTAATAGTAGCAGGCAGGACCTTTGTTCTTCCCTCTTTAGGTGTTTTCTCTCACTTGTACTTCTCTAAATTCTATGGATTAATTTGTGATTTGTTAAAGAAGAAATGGGTTCATGTGTTTCAGTGCACAAAGATCCTCAATTTCGTCTTGTTTTTGGGTCCAAAACTGCTCATCATACCCCATCACCTCTCCAACAAAAACCCACTCATCGATCTTCACCGCCTGTTGCTGCCTTTCCTGATTTTGGTATCTAATTCTCTTACTATTATTGTTTCTCTTTCATTTGGCTACAGAGTTGCTGTCTATTTGAGTTAATCAGATTCTTGCCTTAATCAGGGGTGGAGGTACTTTGATTGTGAACCCACTAAGATGAGTTATGGGTTCTTTGTCCATTCAGAATTCATGAACTTTAAATTTTGGTTATAGATGTTGTGGTGGATTTTGATTATGTTCATGTAGATTAACAAAGGTCAGTTGAGGATAGTTCATCTACCCTTGTCAAGTATTCCATTTCATCACCTTGTGTTCTTGATCACGTTCCCAAATTATAGCTCTATTTCTTGAAGATGATTCATCTTTTTGTGCATTTTACTATTAAAGACCTAAGACGCAGGGGTTTACCCTATGAATATCCCAAGTCCCAACCAATCTCATTTCTTTGATCTCTATTAGATATATTTATTTTGAGTATGCATATTAGGTGTTATGATTCAGTACTCCTTTCAGCTTTCTTCTTAGTTTCTCACAGTACCACTTCCTGCATAATGTTTGTGTTACGGTTGTGTAATTTAGTTGCATCTTTTTATCTGAGAGTTGAAGACATTTCTTTCTCGTTGTAGGTAGTAAGGAGGAGACCTTCTTTGATTCCCAGGCTTGGTTAGATTCTGATTGTGAAGATGACTTCCTTAGTGTGAATGGAGGTAAGATATGTTCTTCAATTGATGTTGTATGCTTCATTTTGTTGATCAATAAAGGAAATTTTTGTTAATTGGCAGTACTAAGAGTGTAGTCTGTACAACAAAAAACAAAAGAATTCCTTCCTTAGGTCTGCTAGGAACTGATACTGTCGGTATCTGCACAATATTCCTCTTTACACCAAAAGGAAAGCCATCAATTGGTGGCACTTCATATTCTTCTGTATTCTCCCTGATCCCTTTCCATAGGTTTCATAAGCTACAATATTTATCGTAGCATATTTGTATTTGATCCGACTTACTGGAAGTGCCTAATGATTCACCCAGATGAGATCCATTCTACAAAAGTAGTTATATATCAGCTTTTTTAAAATTGAGATAGTGCTTGCAACACCCTTGCTATAAATTTGTTTACTTGTCATTGTTTTTTATTTTAATTGCAGATTTTACGCCTTCTCGAGGGAGTACTCCTGTCCATCCCAGCTTGGCTGGAAATTTAAAAGGTAACAGAGATGCCCCTGCTTCTTTTCAGCAATCACCGCCACAGGAAAAAAAGAAGAGATTGTCTGAACTTTTCAGTGAAAGCTTGAGAAATGAGCTCAATGAGCAAAATGTCATGAATACAAAAAAGGAAACTGCATTTACTGGTGATCAAGTTCCACCAAGATCCACACCTGGGACACCTTATGCGTCTGTGTGTAACAGCGAAAGAATCCCCAATGGAGAGTTAAGATCTGATGTCAAATCATCAAAGCCAGCACAATGTTGTCTTCCAAGGTTACTCTCAAGTCGTAGCTTTAGTGAAAGGAGGAAAAGAATGAGCCCAGCACGTACTGTTGGCTGATAACCCGGCCAATAAGTTGTCTCTCTTAAGGTATATATATATATATATATATATGTCTGTGTTTTATGTGCATGTTTAAGGTATAGAATATGAACTTTGATGGTCAGTATAACTTAATGGCCATGAGAATTCGGCGCAAATACACAGATGTGTAAGTTCTGGTATGTTCATTCTTGAATTTGGCTTTTTTATGTATAAAGATATAGAAAAACTGCTTTCCAATTAATCAACAGTAGTTCACTTTCTTGTTTATATATGTTTCAGCTCCTCAATGAGCAGATTGCCATTTTCTCTCTTAATAGTTGCCATGTTTAGGCCCAAACACATTTGATCTAGTATGTGTTTGGGCCTTGCAAGAGATGGTGTTAAATAGCACATTTTTTCATAGTTTAATCAAACAAGTGGTGTGCATGTTGTCTTAACAACAAAATGCCAACAAGGTTGTGATGGTCTTGTTGTGATGGAGTGGTAAGTACTCCTTCATGCTTAACCAAAATGTTTCGGGTTTGAGTCCCCTTGGGTATAGAATCACCTTTGTTAGAGTGTTTTACCCCAATGTGGGAATTCTCTCATGAAATCGGATTTAGTCGGGCTCCAATGTGGGTATCGGACACCGGGTGGGAAACAAAAAAAAATGTGTTTGCACCAAGGGTGTGGCCTAGTGGTCAATGAAGTGGTCGAGAAACCTGAGGTTTTAGGTTCAAAATTCAGCAGCCTTAGCTTTGGTGGATAGAGTTACCGGATACTTGTTTGCTGGTGGAAGGTGATAGGTATTTTGTGGAATTACTCAAAGTGCACGGAAGCTGACCAAGACATCACATTCATTAAAAAAACAACAAAATGCAATTCATGAATTATAGCCAAAATTGTGCAATTTGACTCGATAAACTATCTTTTTCGAGTTGTTCAATAGCCTTCTACACAGTTCTTCTGAATTTCGAATAGAATTCTTTCAATGGTCAACGACTTCATTAAATTAGTTGCCTTTTCATGGTAAATACGAAATTATTGAATGGTATTGAATTTGAATCTCCTCTTGTTTCATTTGCATTCTCACTTTCGGAACCAATTGATCCGATTAATTCAGATACACTTAATATATATACTCAATTTGAAATATCTAATTAATGGTATATAAATTTGTTTATCATAAGCATAAGCACTTGTAACTACTAATTAAAAAGTGCTGATTATATAGTTATCAATTTTATTTTATTTTAATTTCAAGACCCCTTTTCCCTTTCCTGGTATTCTCCCAATTTCCAGTTCATCAGCACATGTAAAATATAAAGAACATAGCAATAGATTCCATGAATTATGTGATTGCTTTGACGTGTGGACATTTACCAATTACACTATATATAATTATATAATATAAATAATATTATGTCATAAGAATTATTTTTATAACCATATGTAATGTATTATATTTACGTTATCGTTTCAGTCAGTGGATGATCTACATTGGTATCTTTACCCCACATATACTGACAAACCGTGGTGTTCGAATTAACTTTCTTGCACCTTGATAAATTTCATGGGATACCTGCGACCTCCCATCAGCAATATGTCCAAATAACTCTGTCCATCAGAGCTAGAACGGATAGAAAGGATTTATATATACATACAACATCATATTTGTTTCCTATATATAAAAGCTTGTTTCATATGGTTGATGGGATATATAGACAAATATATTTCATCTTCTATGACGTGATTTTTATATTTTAGAATTTATATTGAATATGTTCCTTTGTATCATTTTAGGATCTGTTAATTTTATAACAACTATTTTCAACATGCATGAAACTAAATAACGATTTATAGATCACGTTTATTTGTGTGTTAGACAAATTTGACAACTAATTATCCTAAACGTACGAGTGAAATTGTTTGTCCTCTCTTAACTTTTAGTATACAAGTAGCCAAAAAGCAAACTAATGATGGGCAACAAATTGGCCTTTTATTGCAAATTCTCAACAAAATATGATATGCCAAATTAAAACCGCCAACAATTGGCCTCACTTTATCTCCCTAAAATCTAAATATTGGTTTCATAAGTTTTAAAATATTTAACAGATATCAGTTGAGCTTCAAACACCAGAAATTAAAATACCCATTTAATATCGTATAATGTTGGCAAAAAGTGACAGGATTAGTAGAATTAGTCGATGTGTGTGAAAGCTGGCTCGGATATCATGGTCATAAAAAATAAAAATAAAAACTTATCGACCATTTGATAATTACACTAAATCAGGCAACAAAATAAAAAAATTAAAGTGAGATATTATTTAAATTAAATGACCAATAGTGATGTAATTAAAAGATACTCTATACACCTATCTCGTATTCATTGATTTGTTATTAAAATCTTTTGAATTTTTTCTATAATTCTATATATAATATCATTTATTTACGTTGTTGTTAAATCAATGTAACTTTAATAGGTAAGATTTGTAATTTTGAAAATAAGATTTGATACGTGTCACAATAGATGAAATTAGTGCATGCACTTGATAATGTATATGATTTAATTTATATTTTTAAAGTAGCGATGTATCACTTTGACTCTGGTACAAAACTTATGTATAAATAAGTCTTTTTAAAATTTGAAATTCGTAATATTAAAAAACATGATATGATACAAATTGTAATTGATAAAAGTAAGGTGATAATATAAAAATCTACATATTACACTTGACGTTGACGATGCATATAACTTGATTTTTTTTCCACTCTCTTTACACTATGTATGTATATCACGAAACTTCCACATATAATTGGTGGACCCCGACCGATACCCATTCTCTTAGAGTTAGTGTGTACGTTCATACTTAAAACTGGAAACAATAGTATATGAGTAGTGCGTTGTAAACAAAAGCAATAAATAAACTTTTTTAAAAGTGAAATAAATTATTAGTTTTGTTTTAGAGTTATTGATAGCCTTACAAAAAACTTCTCTACTTAACTAACTAAATTTAGACCCTAATTTGCTACGGACAAGTAATCTCAAATGATTGTATGAGTATGCACCTCTTAATAAAAAGCCGAGAGAAGTGTTAAAAACATTTCTAAAAATTTAAGAATGTATTTTACTCATATTGCAAAATGAAAGGGTATATTTACTATCAAGATAAAACTAATAATTCCTTCCATATCTTTATAAAAAGGTGTTGTATATATAAGATCCTTAAGTTAGTCAGTTGTGTCAAGGAGGAAAAAAGAAGAAGATAACAAGTCGTTTTCACACCAATCCATATTATTCCCCATCATGTCACTATAAATATTTGTCTCTTCTTTCACGTACAGTTCAACCATTGCCCACCAATATCCCTTCTCCATTCTACTAATTATAGATAGAAATGGCAATATCAATCTTGTCATGTTTACGTATTTTCACATTAGTTATGTTTGTGCTTGAGCCTAATCGAGTGTTAGGCTCAAGACACTTTGGTTTCATTAGTTATGGCGACAATGGGGCGGGCATGTGCGCTTCCATTGTCGCCACTCATGGTTACAAATGCCAAGAATTTGAGGTATATATATTTTATTTCTTCAATTCTACTAGTTTGGGAATCTTAATTATATATGCGTCTCAGGTAAAAACTGATGATGGATACATACTAAGTGTACAAAGAATTCCACAAGGCCGTGTAGGAGGAGGTGGGCAAATCAGGCAGCCAGTTTTGTTGCAGCATGGAGTTCTTGTGGTAATAATTGACACATTCACACTTGCTCTTTTTATCTTCTAAAATTGTTAATAATTGTAAAGTTGCACACAACAATGTAGATTAATATCAACATCTTGCCTATAGCAAGATCAAATATATGACGCTTGCATAGTTTACTTCGTTAAAAAATAAATTAGTTAATGATAAGCGTTTGATCCGGTCGAGCCGACAGATCCGATATTGGTGGAGTAAAACTCGAAGATAGCAAACTTTCACGATAAATTAAATATTATACTAAAAGAGTGATGATCATGATTTCTACTCATTATGATTTCTTAAGGTAGAAGGATATTTATGTCTGAAACCGACAATAAATATCTTCACCATTATGGCATCCAATACATTGCCAATTGTGTAATTGATTGTTGCCAATTATTTCAATCCAAAAGTAAATATCGATATAGCTAGTTAGTGGTGGACCTTGTGCCAATCATTTTAAAAAATGATACATATAGTTAAAAAAAAATCATCGTTTTCTTATCGTCAGTCTATATAACTTAAATAATTGTTTTTAAGGATGGTGCAACATGGTTGTTGAGTCCACCGGAACAATCCTTGGCGATGATGTTAGCAGATAATGGTTTTGATGTTTGGATTTCGAATACCAGAGGAACCAGATACAGTCGTCGTCATGTCACCCTTGACGCTAGAGATTCGGTATCGTCAATTTTCAAATTATTTAAAAAAAACATAAACATTATATTAATGATTATTGAAGAAACAATTTGTTTGCAGGAATACTGGAATTGGTCATGGGATGAATTGATTGTTCATGATTTACCATCTGTTATTGACTTTATCTTCAAACAAACTGGACAGAAAATACACTATGTTGGTCATTCAATGGTACGTACGTTATGTTCGATCGATGAGATGGTTATACAATTAGTTTCAAATTTTATAGCCATAATATATATTAATGTAACAGGGAACTTTGATAGCTTTGGCATCATTCTCAGAAGGAAGAGAAATAGACAAGGTTAAATCAGCAGCATTACTCAGTCCAATTGCTTATTTGAGCCATATGACCACTGCACTTGGTGAAGTTGCTGCTAGAGCCTTTGTTGGTGAAGTTAGTATATATGTATATTTTATTTCAGGCATAATACATAAACGTGTCTCAGCTGACATCTACGTTATCTAACTTTGAGTTTGTACAAGTAGACACGTGAATTTGTATAAAATTAAACAAATAGACATATTGTCCTACCTGGCATCCTACATGACAATTTTGTGTCATATGTGTATTATGCCACGTAGGACACGTGTGTCTACTTATTCAATTTTATATAAGTTTAATAAGTGTATACTTGTGCACACCCAAAATTGAAAGACGTATATACCAACTAAAGTAAAGTTGAAGGGCATATTTATATATTATGTCTTTTTATTTATATATTACAATCCATCTCTCTTAATTACAAATATACTTATACATATATATTTTTGTGTGTGTCTGCAGATCACCACAATATTTGGTCTTGCTGAGTTTAATCCAAAGGGGTAAGTAAATTAAATAACTTCACAAACTCATCATTTTTTATTATTCTCATGTATATATTTTTAATTTGTAATTTGTTGGTTGAATTTTATAGTGGACCTGTAAACAAATTGCTCAAGTTCTTCTGTGCTCAGCCAGGGGTAAATTGCTATGACTTAATGACTGCAATTACTGGTACTAACTACATTTAATTAATAAGTTAAGTCAATTAGAACTATATATTATCACAAATACTCTACAACTTATCTCCCATTTTGATTAAAGGGAAGAATTGTTGTTTGAATTCCTCCACCGTCGAGATTTTCTTGAATGACGAGCCTCAATCCACTTCAACTAAGAACTTGGTGCATTTGGCTCAGAGTAAGTTATCTTAATTATGTTATCAGAGTCAGATTTATCCTGATATTCTGATACTTAATTTAATGAGTGAATATATATTGATGCAGCCGTTAGAGATGGCATACTTTCAAAATACGACTACGGGAGCAACTATAATTTGGCGCATTATGGTGAAACGAAACCTCCAAAGTATAATTTAGGCAACATTCCTCGTGATTTACCCCTATTTTTGAGCTACGGTGGGCAAGATGCACTGTCTGATAGCAAAGATGTTGAAACATTGCTTGACTATTTAAAATTTCACAATGTAGACAAATTGCATGTTCAGTACATCAAGAATTATGCTCATGCTGACTTCGTCATGGCAACCAACGCCAACAATCTTGTTTATAACCAAATTATTTCTTTTTTTAGAAACTATGCCTAGCTAAGACCCCTCATCAAAATTTGACCATGATGAGAATATGTACACAAAAATGTTCATGACAAAAATGCATGAACACACTAATTATTATTATTAATTTGAATAATATGAATTATTATTTAATTTTTGAGCAAAGAGTTCATGATCGAAAGTAATTTTTCTATCCCATAAAAATAAGAACAAGGTGTGTATACCATCTTTACCACATCCCATTCATAAACTACTACATTGTTGTTATGTTCAACTCGAACCTCTTCTCGTTTAGATAATATATTGTAACATTTTTGTAGTTTTATAATATTACAAAGAAAATAAGATACATATTAGTGTTATTATATATAAAGAAAAAAGTGACATAAAAGGATTACTATGAACTCTCAAATCTTTTTTAGAAAATATTGGTAGCTAATTCCTCGTACTTCTTTTATTTTTATTACGTATTTTATAGAAATCATCAATTTTGTCCATATTATTGTTATTAGCCAAATCTATAGTATTTTTTACTTGCTATATGAAACTCTAAAATGAAATATTTGACGAAACTTTTAGAAGATCCAATTTTATTTTTTTTTCAATTCGTAATTATTTATTTATGTGTTTATTAAAAAAGAGGTGTTTGGAAGCATTTTTAGAAGAGTAAAATTTAGATTTAGCAAATATAAAAATCATATTTGTATGCTAAGCTTAATTAAATAATAATTACTGCAAAAATATGGTTACAATTTATTGATAAAAAATATATATAAATCGCTTGCAGCCAATAAAAATAAAATTGAATAAGTTGATTTTAGTAGTGTAGTTAAACCGCTAAATAAAAAAACCGGTTGTGACACCGGTCTGCCACCCGGATATTGTCAGACACATAGTGGGAAATAGATAAAACTATTTTATCCGTTCCTTGAAGAGACACAAAAATGGCGCTGAGCTTCTTCTCTCCGCCTGCTCCTCCAATCCATCGCATTACCTGTCAAGCTCTCTCCGTTGCTGTCCCATCAGTAGCAGTAGCACCTCTCCCTGTAAACCCTAATTCTTCCTTGTCCTGCGCCCTCAACTGCACTCATTTCCAATCGTACGTAAATTCTTCTCTCTTCTCATTATGTTATGGTACCGTAATTTTGATATGATATGATAATTTGGTATATACTATACCATGCGCAGCCCTATAGTAAGCTGTATACATAGTTTAAGTGGAAGACAGAGGATTCATTTGCCTCAATATTTTGCTTTTTTTGTTTAACTGCATCTAATTTGACAGGTGTTCTGGTTGTACTCAAGAGTACAATCTACATCATCCGGTTGTAATTGATGAAGCTATTGGTTTCTTCAACAAGCTCGGAATCAAAGATTTTTCCTTCGACTCCTGTAGATTAGTATGTAATCGCTTGCTTGCTTGCTTGTTCATTTTTCAAATTCTGTGATTTTACGGCATCTATCACTTGTAAGCTAGATTAAATGTCTTGTGAATGCAGTGGGGATGGAGGTGTCGGGCAAAGCTGGCTGTTCGCGGTTCATCCACCAGCCCCTTGATTGGGCTTTATGAGGAGGGCACTCATAATGTTGTTGATATCCCTGATTGTAAATGTATGCTATTTGGATATTTACATATCTGCTTATTGTATAGCCAATGTATATTATCTAAGTCCGGCCTCATTTTGCAGCTCATCATCCAAACATCAATGCTGCTGTTCAGCTCCTGAAGAAAGGCTTGTTCTTAATCCTCCCCCCAATTTATGTGAATGAATTATACATACTATTCCTTCTTCTCATTTGGATATTACATCCAGGGATAATTGAGTTGAATGTTGAACCATATGATGAAGATCAAGGCACTGGTGACCTGAGGTATGTTCAGGTGAGTAAAACATATAAGTTTTCAGAGGAAACATTTAGGTTGGTGAGATAGTTTGATGGAGATTTTTTGGTGTTCTTTATTTACTAAGGTGCTACTCCTTGTTGTGCAGATGGCCGTCACCACACATGATACCTCCCTTCCTATCCCGGAGAGATATAAGAATGGTTTGTACATGATATACTGAATAAGAGGCTTATGATTATTCTTTGATGGTGTTGATAGAAATTCTCTCATTTCAGGTAAAGTGCAGGTCTCTTTGGTTTGGAATTCGAGAAGCGAGAATTCAGCTAACACTGGAAAATTAAATGCTTTAGCCAATGTAAGAAAGTGATCTTAGCAATACTAGATTTCTTCATCAATGAATTACGTTAATTTTACAAAATCTCACTTGCTATTGTAGTTCCTATGGGGCAACGGTGGGCCAAAGAGAAAAGTTCATTTAATTCATTCAGTTTGGGCTAATTTCCAGACATCATCAAATAATGTGAGCAAATATCTCTCTCTCTCAATGGATGTCAATAATATATGATTGGAACTTTTAGCACATAATTTGGCCAATATGAGGTCCTTTCGTACCCTTTGTGAGATCTAAACAAGAGCATGCTACTAAACATAGCTCGTTTACTTACCTTAAAGTATCCCATCAATTTATTTCTTGGTTTCCATTTCCTTGCCGTTGCAAAATTGAGATGCATAGCTTGTAGTCTGTTTCATTTTCCTAGCCGGTCTGAAATTGAGATGCATAGCTTGTAGTCCGTTCATTTTACAGTGTCTATCTCTTCAATTGGGAATAAATATATATATATATATATTTTTTATGTTAAAAAACAACTAAAACATATAGCTTTTTTAAATGAAAAAGTTAAAGCAACTTAATGGTTTTGATGCTGTCATTTTTTCAAATATACTCTCTTCATACTTGCAGGTATGTTAAATTTGTTAGCTTAAGTTCTTGTAAAAGGAGTAGTTCACCGTGTTAAATATGAGCTTCTTATAGAAGTTGGGAAATTGGTAGTGGAGTTTTGTGGTTGGCTAATGAATTTAAGACCCCTTCTACCCGTTCCAATTATATAAATGGACCTCCTGTTCCATGAAATGGATGCGATACATGGCTTCTAAATTGAAGGGAGTAGTTTCATAGAGAAAAGAAAACTCCTTGGCGAGGTTGCATGAAGTGAGGATATTTTAGTTTTGGCATAATACATAAATATGCCCTTTAACTTGATTTCAGCTAACATCTATCCCCTCCGACTTTGGGTGTGCACAAGTAAACACTTAAACTTGTATAAAATTGAACTTGTATAACATGAAGGACACATATGTCTACTTGTTCAATTTTGTACAAGTTTGAGCGCCTACTTGTGCACACTCAAAGTTGAAGGGCATAAATGGAATTTGAAGCCAATTTAAAGGGCACGTTTATGTATAATGCCTTTTGTTTTTGCTTTTATTCAAGAACCTGGTAACAGGGAAGTCTCAACTTGACAACAAAAACCACAACACATGATAATTACAAATGGTTCTAGTCACTTTCTCGTATTAAGGGTTACTGGAAGGTGAAGGCATCAAGCATTCAGATTCTTAAGGTTGTGATCCTGGCTTTGTGCTCCCTATACTGTCTTGTCCAACAGAACTGCGAAATTATTTGAATGTAGATACTGAACTACATTGGCACCTTTTTCTTTGTATAGGTTACTGAACAGTGTAGTTTTACTTGTCACATCTCCATGATTTTATTTGTTTTTGAAACTGGTAAAGTTCTTTCACATCTCCATGATTTCGAACGAAGTCAATGAGAAAGACTTGTGAATTTCCTATCTTATGCATGAAAAATTATTTGAACGTTCTTGCTCATATAAGATTCTTTCTCGGTTAACTATATAAGAACTTGGTGTTAGTGTACCTATTATGATATCAGCTATATCAATTGGATCACAGTCTAAGACTCCTCAAAAGTAAGTTGTTTCTTCAGAGTTTAGCCAGTGGTTGCTTTAGATTACTATACAGATTTTAGTAGATTAAATATTGTGAATAACAAACGTCAATACCATTTGTATTGTGCATGCAAAATTTATCAAGACTTCTCCTTTCCAGATTCCACTAAACCTTGTCAGCTGCACTGCTAATATTGAACGAATCTACAGTATTTTGATATCTTGATAAGAGTGCTGCAGTTTGTTGATATCTTCTTGCTGACATGCAGATTATATTTGGAAACAGATGGAGACATTTGTTAGGGGAAAGAGATTTCTGGGAGCACATTGGAGGGATTGATGTCTCTTTGGCTCCATCAAGCTTTGGGCAAGCAAATACGCGGGTAGAACTCCTTAAAAATGGATCTTATTGATTTTTTTCTTAAAGGAAAGATCAGTCATGTTTTATAGCATTTCCTTGAGCTCCACTTAAGTAGCATAGACGAGACATAGAACAGATTTCATGGATCAAGCACGATAATGGATTGTTCCAGCCTGAGTCTTCTATGAAAAAGGTTCTCAGTACTCCAGAAAATTTAGACACGGCAGGAATAAGCATCCATGAATCCTTATTACATGCCACTTACCAGGAAAAAAGAATAGAATCTTTATTCTGAACATTGGAACATGTCATCTTTTGGGTAAATAACTTAGTTTCATTCTTTTCCCACCTTCTCCTGCTTCTGGTCTTAGTCTAGGGCCAATCAACTATTTCTGACCTTGCAATGGCATGCTTTTCTAGGGGCATATTTCTCATCATCATCTTTTTCTTATTTTGATAACCCACCCCATACAACCTTGACCGATTTTCCCATTACTACACGTTTTCCCTCGATTCTACTTAATTTGTTTGTCATTCTTCAGGCTTTTGATTCTTTGCTGCGGAAGTTACAGAAATATGTCCCTCAAGGTGCATCAGTTGTTGATCTCTATGCAGGAGCTGGTGTAATTGGGTTGTCTTTGGCTGTTTCAAGAAAATGCAGGTCGGGATAATAGTCCTCTACCCCTTTTATTGATTTACTGTCTGATTTAGTCAGTCCCAAAAAGATTTCTCTCTCTGGAAATGGAAAATTCTATCATATTCAAAAATTGAAGTTAACAGTTGATAAAATCACTGCATATTATTTCAATTATTTTTCCATGTGCATTATTTTGAATTTGATGTGACATTTTTACACCATTTTCATTTCTCTCCCTTCTATGGATAAATACCCGTTCACATCTTCTAGGTATAGTTTTAACACATCTATAGCGAACTTAGATCTGATTAGTTGTCTGAAGATTACATGTCTGAACTTTCCTCTTTTATTTATGTTTAAACTTTAAAGTCAACTAAGTCAATCGAATTTGGACAGAGCCAGTTTAAAAGCACTTTCAATCAATTCTCTTAACTTGAACCGTAAAACTTCAAGATTCAAAAGAAGTTGTTTTCTTCTCAGGTCAGTTAAATGTGTTGAGGTTAACAAAGAGTCCAGACAATCTTTTGAGAAAACAGTGGAGCGCTTGCCTACAAATGTCGAAAGCAATATCAGCTGGCACCATGCAGACGCTTCAATAGTAAGTCTGAACAAGTCAATTACATATGTCATCACAAACATGCACCACTTTGTTTTTAGTTGCATAAACTTGTCTGCAATTTCACTTCAATACGTGGTTTTTGAGATCTATTTATGTGTTCATACGGATACTCAGAAACACACTTCTGTTTTATCATGTACATCTACATATAGATTTTTGTCTTGCAAGTATGATAGAACTGATTCAAGAATAGATAGGATGTAGCATTACAAAATTACATGGGACATACTGCAGTAGGAACGTGACCATCTACTCAAAATGCACCCTCAGCTAAGACTAGTAGCCAATGGTATTTCAATCATGGTGCACATGACTACACCTAAAAGTTCTAAGCAGAGCAGTGCATATGCCCTACACAGATACTTGAAAGGGATCTGCTTATTGTGAAAGGCTCTATCGTTACTTACTTTCCGAACAAACTGCAGACTATTAGTAATCCCTTTTCAATAGACACTTTTGCCAATTGTAACCCTGACTATCTTGGATGAGCTATGGCAATTCAGTCCATGCATCAAACCATCTTCTCATCAAGCTGTTTTGGACTGCCCTGTATAGTTCTGCAGCTATTCTGTATTAGTATCATAGAAAAACAGCTTGATTAAGTGGAGTTTCCCCATTTCGGAAGATTTGTCTTAGTAGCCAATCTGGTCCTACATAAAATCCACAAAATGGAGCTACATCATAAGATATAATATTTGCACCGATAATTGTATTCCAATCAGCCTTGGTCACTATCATCCTCAAGTAGAAGTAGTACTTTGATTGGGAATCCAGATGTAATTCTGAAAATGACCTCATAGGTTCTCTATTATTGGAAGAACTGCTTTAATGAGTCTTCTAAGTTCAATTTTCATCCACTTGGCCAGTTCCGTTTCACACTTTGGTGAGTTCACTCACAGTGGTGACATTGGCAGTACATGTGTATGTCTGTTTCTTTATTCCCTCTTTTTTAAGTTTGGAAAAGCAGCAACATATGGAGAGCTGTTGATTTACTCTGTAAAAAGTAGGAAATTGGAAAAAGAGGTCAGTGCTTCACAAATTTGTGCGGTTAATTAAACAGTATAAGGCTATCATTTATTTGCTTCGTCATGGTTAACATTATTATATCTCTTGGACCTCTTAGTTAAACTCTACTGGTGGAAACTTTGCAATGTCTTTGTAGATTCAACTTGTTTTAATCTTCTTTTCCAGACCTAGAACTCCGTTGGTATGCTGAATATCTGTATATGATTTTGATGTTGTGAATAAGTTTCACTTGAACTTACAACTTGCATAGGAACCAACTTCATGGCTCTTGGGATCGGATGTTGTTCTGGTTGACCCTCCGAGGAAAGGACTGGACCCGTCCTTGGTGAAGGAACTACGGCACATATCAGCAGTGGAACTCAGAACATCTAAAAGGTGGAGTGAAGGGAAATTCTACAAAGTAAATCGGTTGCTATATTTGTTATGAAAATTCACGATCATTGATGTACTACATCATTTGAGGATGTTCCTGTCATTCACATTAGTTTTATTTGTTATGTTAGACCTGAAAAGGTCAAAGACGAGAAGAGACCATGGATCCTGCGTGCCAGAGAAGATTCAATTCAAATTGAAAGCACAACTGTACATGAGGAAAATCAATCATTGCCTCAAACGCTTATCTATATTAGCTGTGGTTGGGAAAGTTTTAAAGAGGTATATGTGGCCTTCAAATCCATATTAGAAAATTTAGATTGAGATGCAGCTCTTTGATCTTTCTGTCGTCATACAATTTGTTTGAACTATCATTCAGTTCCATCAAGTTTTTGTTCATAAGATGCCATAAAACTTTGGGCACTGAATTATGTCATCTTGAAGCTGATGATAGGCCCTTTTTTCATGCAGGATTGCTCGTCACTGCTAGCTAGTAAGGAATGGCATTTGCATAAAGCCCATGGCTTTAATTTCTTTCCTGGAACACAAAGGTTTTCCCTTTCCCTTAGTCCTACAGACAAGTTTAAACTTGTATTTGTTTCAACTAACATTAAATTTCATCCAACATGGTTACAAAATACTTCTATTAATTATTATTGTCATTCACGTATATGCATAATAAACACATCTGCTTGAAGGAAGAAACTCTGTGCTGCACAAAAAATTGTGAATGGTCTTCCAGCATAGTGTTATATCCGTGCCACTATGGAGAAGAGGATGGAAGATACTCTATTACTGCTCACAAATACTGACATTTCTGTTCACATCACTTCTATGTGGAAATTGCTTATCAATGTAGTGTTAGATGTGTTGAAGGGACTTGCTAATTTTGACTAAGCCTGTCGTTGGGACATTTCTAAATTTGAGATTGTGCGTTGGTGGTGACTGATTGTTGAGAAAACATAGCTCTCAACTGGAACTCAGCAATCCCATTGGTGATAGCAAGGGAATGAAAGACATCACAGAAGATCATTAGGTTGAAGGGCTGGGGTTCGTAGATGCTCACTAAAGACACCAAAAAGAAGGATTTTTTTTTTCTATTTAGGACATAAATAATTCTTGTTAAATAAGTGTTCCCCTTACCTTTTTTTTCCTATGTTTTTTTTTATACTCCTTTTCTTCCTTATGCATATTGTTATCTTCTTCTTTATCTAGATCCTGTCCCTTGTTTGGTTGGAAATTCTTTTGCTTGAAGCTTCATTCTTTTGACAGCTTTGGTGATCTTTTAATCTAACTGGATGCAGTATTGAGATTCTAGCTGTGTTTAAACGAGGCAGAGGAGCTAGCACCAAGAAGAAGAAATCGGGAAAAAAGCAAAAGAGACCCCACTGAAGAATTCAGTAAAAGAAAGGCCAACGTTAAAGCTCATATTCGGCTGAAGTAAATTACAAGGAACAGAAGGGTAGAGAGGAGGAGGCTTGCTCTGAATTTTTTTGAAGGTAGAAGATCAATCCTCATGATTGCTGTTCTTACCTTATGGGTCAGTCAATGTGACTCTCGTGCGCCCAAGTGTCCAACTGCTGTATAATTTACTAGTGCGGAAGTCATTTGGTGTGTAACCAAGAATGTTTCCATTTCTGGTCCCACATCCATAGCATTGTATTTGCTAGAAGCAAATAGTGCTGGGGATTGTTTTGGGGTAGAGTGAGATATTCACGATTTCATGTATAGCAGAAAATAATCTTTTTGGCTCTTCAAGCATCTTCCTGGCCTTTCAGTTTGTTCTCTCAATTGTTTCTTTTCTTATGTTGCTATGAGTAACGGAGCTGTTGGACATCTGGATGCTTTGTGTGACAAACGTTGAATAGTAGCTATATTGATGCTCTTAACTCTATGCTATGCAAAATGAGTGATGCACTCAAACAGTTCTTCTAAAGCTATTTCTGGAAGGAAATTGGATGTGGTCAGACATCAATATTGTTAGTTTTCGTTTCTCATGTTCATGGGTCTTTGAAGGTCATATCAAGAGTCAGACCACAAATGCAGGATATTTGTGGCTGCTGGTCAGTTTTACATGTTGATGACCCTGTTGGTGATACACACATAGTTCATGACTACAAATTCATATCATTGAACTACAATGGGAAGTAGACATCAATTGATTCAACTGCTAAGGTGGGTTTAAATTCCATGTAAATCTGCGCCTAACCAGCTGGACTTGTACCCTATAATACCGCAACAATGCATGCTAGGAAGATGCATAAAAGAGGACTACAAAAAACCTTCTAAAATAATGCAAACTTGGAAGATTTAGAATACACTATGTTTCATATGAGAGTGTGGAGTGAAATATACATTTATCTTAACACATAGTACTTGATTTTCACACACATATATATACATATACATAATGTTCGAGCTGATACTCGTAAATTGTGATTCTACTGAACCACTCAAGATTTACTGTAAACCATACACAAGAAGCACTTTTTCCTGGTTTATATCCACAAAGTAGAGGCTCCTCCAGCCTTTACTAACAACTCCACCGAATCCAATCTGAGATTTTAAGAAGAAAAGATAGCACCTAAAACATTTACAGAAAACTTTGAATTCTTAGACATTAGTGCATAAAGAGTAATCCATATACTATACCTGTATATTTACATGTATTCAGCTTCAATGTTCATTCTCATGAGGCGCTAAACTTTTTGCACAGAATTCACCTGTATTGCACGCTGAAGAAGTGACCTATACTCTTGACTTCTTGACCATTCATCAATCTCGCGTGCACGTAAAACAGGGAGTGGATGTGAAAGTTGCCTTGTTTGAGCATTTCTAAAGAGAGAACTTGTTGAACTTTAAAAGAGTTATGAAAATAAGAAAATTGCAAGCCAAACTATGAGAGAGTTATATATACCTAATATACCACCCGACTGGGCTTGATGATGCTTTATCATAAGAGCGAGCTTGCTCTAAGAATGCATCCACATTCAGTTGCTCCGATAGAGATGGGCAGCCACCAGCTAATTTCATTAGTACTGAAACAACCACCTCTTGTGGGAGCATGACAAAAGAAAAGGAAATTCATGCATAAGATTTTCTGATGTGGTTAAATGCCCTTAAACTGAATTTACTATTCGGGTTTCATCTACCTTTGGATCTTGAGCAACAAGAAGAGCTGCACGATCACAGGTGAGTTCCGCTGCTCGAAGCCAGCGTAAGAGCTGTTCTTCTAGTCTTTGAGCAATCAAACTGCCAACACCTGTGGGTTAAAAGATTTCAAAATCATTTGTAACTGAAATATGCCCCTCTTTTTGCTTGCAGAAATGCATACTGGCAGCAATTAATGCACGGTTGCACGCTAAAGCATCCTATCCTATCTGAGTTTACCTCTTGTACTTTAGACAGCTGTCCGTAGCATCATAAGGGGGACCCCCTTTCAAGGTACAAGAAGAGTACGATACAAAGGAGGTTGGTCTTCGAGTCGAATTCCATACAAGCATTAAGATGAAATGTACTATGAGCCCTAATGCCCTCAACCATAAACATTTTGTAGCATAAACTTTTGGGCAAACAAAGTCTCACATATATGTTGTGAACAAGTTTTTTAGTTTTGAATCATCAATCTGAACAACAATCTTTTTGTTCACCATGGTTACACATGAGACCAATAGGATGTCGATTAAAATATCAATATGCCAAACGAAAGATGCTTTTAAATAGAAAACATAAGGGAAAAAACTTTGCAACAACACTTACCTGCCATGTAATATTTTACATTTTCTTATATATGATATACAATTTACAATGCAAAGAGACTCTAGACAGATTCACGTTGAAGCACTTCTATAAGTATCATGCGATTTTAAATATTCCAGGAATAATTGTTGCTGATAATCAATATAAATTGACTTAGGATATGTATTGTTTAACTTCTGCATCGCAACCCTTTTGACAGTTAATTTACCAGAAGTGGCTGGATTATCTGCTACTTCCCTGTTCATTTCACCATTTATGTGTTGTGCAAAGTAGAATGTAAGCCATACCAGGAACAGTGTAGGCCCCAAGAGTGAGAATATTAGCAAATGTCAACCACACACCATGATCACATTTCAGATGACCTAACTCATGAGCCAAGACAGCCTGGAAAGAATAACAAAGAACATAAAAGAGGCAAATCAAACGCATGCAGCAAAAATTATTAAGACAAGAAAAGTAATGCTTAAACCTGAGCTTGATAACCCAAGTTAGCTAAGAATGATTTGATGCACGAAAAAATAAAAGAAAAGACAAATCGAAGTAGGTTAAGATCTTCAAATAATGCTTTAGCCTTCCATAGGGATACATACACTAAGAAAAATTTCCAAGCAAATCATTCTTCTTGCAGTAGCTAAATTGATACATGCCTTTGTTCGGAATCGCATACAAGAACCACAAGCAGATACTAACAGCACTCATTTGAAAGTTAATGCAAATCAAATACAAAATGTATACCTGCAATTCCTTTCGACTGAGCAGCTCCACAAGGCTTGTATGAACCACTACAAAAGGCTTTTTACCACTGACAGCCAGGGTATATGCATTGGGTACAGGACTTTGACGTATATACAAGTCAGGAGCCTCAATATTGAGTATTCTAGCAGCCTCAACCATCAAGTAATGAAGTTCAGGTAGCTGAAAGACATGCTAAATCAGTTAGATGAGTGAAGATCTCTCTGACCTCTTTATTTTTTAAGACCAGGATGCACTGGATGTTGAGAATCTTATGTTACTAGGTGATTTTTCATTATTTCCATAGATAATTCCACTAGACAAGTAATTAAGCATCCACAGAACGAAGTGACCTAACAGTTAAATGAAAAATGAATAATAACCTGATTTTCCGAAACAAGAACTGACGTCCCTATGTTCTCCAGAAGCATAATTTGCTCTGAAACAGTCCCTGCAATATTAGACAGCAAAATTAGTGATTGTAGTAATACTAATACCCCATTTGCACACTAGGAAACTAAGACAAGTCATCATTGAGTTACCTAGTAAGGCTTTTCCAATGTCGTTGAGACCAGGTATTGCTCTCAAAAGCAACGTATTCTGTGAAGGCAATTAAAACATGAGAAAGAATTGGTAAAACAGCAGCAGCAGCAGGAAAAAGGGGAAGAAGAATGACCTGTCTGTCAAGAGGATGCCTAAAATCGTCTGCATCAAGATCACGAAACGTGAGGGAGGCTGCTCGACATACAAAAAGGCTCAATCTTTGCTTCCGAAATCCAGTAATCGGGGGTTTAATCTTACAACTGAGAACCGATGGGGCGAAGCAGAGTGAAGCCATTGAACAAGAAGATGAAGAGACTTGTTTTGTTGCTCACCACACCCCTACTCATTCTCCCACATCAATTTTTTCTTAATATCTCAATTCATTTGTTTTTGTTTGGTTCCTCATATAATTGGGCCCGGACTAGTTCTCACTAAAAGAGAGAAAAAAACGAAAAACCTATGTAATTATATGTACTTTACTATCTTATATAATATTATCACTTATATTTTCAAAATATTACATCTTTTACTATTAATTAAGTTTTTTCTATCATATATTGAAAAAAAATATATTGAAGAGTAATTTGCTTATCTTGTTTGGATGATTGTTATGTGTTTTATTGTTAGTTTTTTTTTATGGTTACTTAAATTCAATTATATTGTACCGTTTAAATCTACAGTTAAGTAATGAAAAAAGATTCATTTTATGTAAAGATCGATTTGATGTGATTGCATGGTTATCTTGATATTTTTTTCTCATTTTATCTTTATTTATTATTTAATAATTATATTTCATTATTTTACCTACCTTTTTATAGTAGCTCTGCTTCATGCCTTTTATCATTCGAATTATAGATATGTGACATTATGTAACTATGAAAAACGATACAATCTATCTAAACATTGTATTCATTCAAAATAATACAATATGTACAATGCAATACGATATATTATGCAATAATACGTAACAACCATCCAAACAAAGTGCAAGCTAGTGGAGTTTGGCCAAAGAAAATAGAAGATTAAAAATAGAAAAAACACTTTTGAATTTGACATAAATTAATTATTAGTTTCATCTCCTACACTTAATTTTGATTTGATATATTTGAAGTCCAAATTCTAATAAAATTTAAAAAAGTAATTTGAATAGAGGGGGGTGCACCCACGCCCAGGCGGCGACTAATATGTTATCGAGATGCAGTTTGTTGTGGATACGGATAAATAGTTGAATGGCAATGGTATCGAAGGAGGAATTTCTTCATCTCTTTGATCGCTTTGCTTTCCTCATTTGCCAACCTGGCATGTATGTATGTACTTGATTTGCTTTTCTTCAACTAACTGTCTATTTCACCTTTTGCTGCCTTTATCCTCAAATCAAATCAAATCATGATTTGCAGATGTCAAGCAAAGGATTGTGGATGTTGTCAATCACAAACATGTTAACATTCATTTTCACTTTCATACCTAATCATGTCAATATCTTCCATGTTTATGGTTCTACTTTGAAATCCAAAGATGGATATGCAGGAAGCTGTTGCTATTACAACTGCTATCCAAGAGGAGATACTTTCAGAGATGGGAATTGGTGAGCTTTAAATCACTCAACAAATTAACCCAGACTATTTTTAAGTACGGAAATGCTTCTTTTGTGAAAAGAATCAGCATTTTGATTCTAACCATCTTGCTTGGTCCTTGCATTTCAAAAAAGAGATGTCAAGTTGCATATTTGTTACAACCCGATTTTGTAAATGTAGTTCATGTATACTTCTTGCTGTTGATAGTACTATTTCATGAAATTGTATATTTTAGCTTGAAATAACAAGCCATATTGATTGATAATCCTGTTTTCATTGTTTGATTTGATTAAAGGATGGAACATTGCTTCTTTTCGTCGGTTTAGAAACTAATACTAACTTTTTTCCACTAGTGAAAATGCAGTGTCATCTAGTATTTGGGGAAAATGCTTCCTTCATAGAGTTATATATAACCATTGGGAATTCCTTATTTCTCTGTTGCAGATCCACAATTTGGTCTTGCTTGCTTGGGAAAAATAAACATGACCTATGAGAGTGATCGAGACCTGTTGATTCATTTTTATGAATTTGTTGCAAAGTAAGATCAGAATATTCCGTCTTTAAGGGTATTGCAGTGCATGTGCTCATTTCTGTATATCAATTTTATTCTTCTGTTTATTATTAAGATGAACTTGTAAATTGTGTTTAATTTCACCTTTGGACCTTTTGAAGAAAATTTCTTGGCACAATGAGTGCTCAATAGGATATAATGCAGTGTATTTCTCTTATTTATTCAATAGACCATTAAGGCTACTCTTGCTAACAACTCGAGTACATATATAATGAATATTGAATTCTATAAAAGTAGCTGACTAGGATTGTTTTTTTCTTTATTCTACCTTCCATGAAGAGAAGAAATGGCTTGTGAAGAGGCCAAGCTTGGGCCGGACAAGTTTGCTTAAAGATTAACGATGCAACAGAATTTACATGAGCAGGTAAGAGATCTCTTCTCTTGAGGTTTAATTATGTTATAGCTGTGATAGTAAGAGTGGATACAAATATTTTGACAGCAACTGGAGATGCTGATGTACATGCACAACTTTCAACTAAATTACATATTAAGATGATTTCCTCAAGAATGAAGATGCTAACTTCATGAACAAAACATTGAAAAACATGAACTCTCTGCTTGATCAAGACATCAGGGGAAGT
Source organism: Solanum commersonii (assembly GCA_029007595.1). Classification (NCBI taxonomy): domain Eukaryota; kingdom Viridiplantae; phylum Streptophyta; class Magnoliopsida; order Solanales; family Solanaceae; genus Solanum; species Solanum commersonii. The sequence continues at coordinate 671,250 of JAJTWQ010000186.1, forward strand.
CAAATAAGTACCTGAAGCAATGGAGTATGTTGACCATGAGCTTTTTTCATCAGAGTTTACAACTCCATGAGAGTGATGGAAGTTACAAAATTAGATTTCCACATAAATTAGCTATTTATTTTGGTCGTGGTACCAAATATTGTTCTTCTAAATTGATCTACATGTTTGACATATTCACCAGCAGTTGAATAAGGCTAACTTTGAGACTGGAGCTTCTGTGCTGACAGTGGAGCATATGCAGGATGTTGTTCGACGGAGAGTGTCACCTTTGTTCCAGCCTAGATAATTGGAGGGAGCTCTCTTGGAGTTACTAATTTCATACTGGCTGCAAACTGGGGAAGCTGAGGCTCTAGTTTCAGTTTTTTACTTGAAAGTAACTTGACAATATACTGAATTTCGTTTGTATTTGAAAGTCCATCTGATATGGTGTTAGGTGAATTGTAGAGCGGTACAAAGGTTACAATTGTACTTTTTGTTGCATTATTTTTATGCTCTTACCTTGTCAAAAATACAATAAGAGTAGTTGGAAAGATGCATTTAGCATTGCCATGTATTTACTAATCGTCCTTGTCCTCTTGGTGATATATATTTCCAGTTACACCCCGGAAGTGATGACACAATATTTCCTTTGACAAGTTTACAGTGTGAATGTAAAAAGGATTGGTAGGGGTTGAGGATAATCCCACTACCAATTGCTCGTGTTGGTCTTTTCATTTTGGTTATTGATACTAGTAACATTGCGAAATTGTGCTTCTGCCTTTTGCTAGTAAATTGCATTACTGAATTTGCCTTCCATTTTTACTTGAAAATGCAAACTTCGCCCCTCGAGACTAACCCCCACACCATTAATAAGATTGTCACGGATGCCCATAAAAAATTTCGGCCAAAAAGCTGTCGGGATCATATATCACCAAAAATTCAAGGATTATAACACACGTAAAATGGAAAATTTGGTATTTCCCGCTCTAGGCCTCGTTTGAACTTGAAAATGTAGACGTTTGCCCCACACACACCATTAATAAGATCACCAACACACACCTCTAATCACTGTATTTTCTGTAGTGACACTATATATAATATTAGAACAAAAAACTACCTAAATACCTCGTGTGACTATTATTCTATATAAATAAAAATATAATAAGATAAATAAGCAAAACAAATTAAGGAGTTGACCGGAAAGATCTCAAAAAAATACCCACGATAAATAAAAAGTTACGTCAAAGGGATATCCGAGATCATTTGAAGTTTCACCAAATTAGAGATTGAAACTTGAAAAAGTAGTTGTAGATTGGTGAAACTTCAAACGGTCATAACTTAGGCCTCAGATGTCCTTTTCAGGTAATTTTTTCTAAATTTGGGTATTTACATGCTTCAGGGCTCGTTTGACCTTGAAAATGGGACATTTTGGCCGTGGTGACCAACTGGCTCCATAGCTAATGTCTTAACGAAGGTCCATGTAAATTTTTAGCGAAAATAACGTCAGAATTCTGGGTCACCAATAAATCTCGTGGACTATAGCACACTAAAATCGGCAAAAAGGGGAGTTTACTTGCTCCGGAGATCGTTTGACCTAGAAAATGGGCCATTTTGGTTGTGGTGACCAACTGGGTTCATAACTAAGGTCTTAATGGAGGTCCATGTAAATTTTTGGCAAAAATGACGTCGAAATTTCGGGTGACCAAAAAATCCCGTGGACTATAGCACACGAAAATCGGCAAAATGAGGGGTTTACCTACTCCGGGGATCGTTTGGCCTTTAAAATGGGCCGTTTTGGCCGTGGTCACCAACTGGCTTCATAACTAATGTCTTAACGGAGGTCCATGTAAATTTTTGGAAAAAATGACATCGAAATTCCTTGTCACCAATAAATCCCGTGGACTATAGCACACGAAAATTAGCAAAATGGAGGGTTTACCTGCTTCGAGGATCGTTTGAACTTGAAAATGGGCCGTTTTGGCTGTGGTGACCAACTGACCCATAGCTAAGGTCTTAACGGAGGTTCATGTAAATTTTTGGCAAAAGTGACGTCGAAATTCTGGGTCACCAATAAATCCCATGGACTATAGCACACGAAAATTGGCAAAATAAGGGGTTTACATGCTTTGGGGATTGTTTGACCTTGTAAATAGGCCATTTTGGCTGTGGTGACCAACTAAATCCACATCAAAGGTCTTAACGGAGGTCCATGCAAATTTTTGGCAAAAATGACGTCAGAATTCTAGGTGACCAAAAAATCCCTTGGATTATAGCACATGAAATTTGGCAAAATGGGGGGTTTACCTGCTTCGGGGTTCGTTTGACCTTGAAAGTGGGCCGTTTTGGCCGTGGTGACAAAATGGCTCCATAGCTAAGGTCTTAACGGAGGTGCATGTAAATTTTTAGCAAAAATGACGTCGGAATTCTGCGTCACCAATAAATTCCATGGAGTATAGCATACGAAAATTGACAAAATGGTGGGTTTACTTGCTCCGGGGATCATTTGACATTGAAAATGGGCCGGTTTGGCCATGGTGAGCAATTGGCTCCATAGCTAAGGTCTTAACGGAGGTCTATGCAAATTTTTGGCAAAAATAATATCGAAATTCTGGGTCACCAATAAATCTCGTGTACTATTGCACACGAAAATCAGCAAAATGGGGGGTTTACCTGCTCTGGGGCTCGTTTGACCTAGAAAATAGGCTGTTTTGGCCGTGGTGATCAACTGGCTCCATAGCTAAGGTCTTAACGGAGGTCCATGTAAATTTTTGGTGAAAATGACATCGAAATTCCAGGTGACCAAAAATTCCCGTGGACTATAGCACACGAAAATCGGCAAGATAGGGGGTTTACCTGCTTCGGGGATCGTTTGAGTTTAAAAATAGGTCGTTTTGGCCGTGGTGATCAACTGGCTCCATAGCTAAGGTCTTAACGGAGGTCAATGTAAATTTTTGGTGAAAATGACGTCGAAATTTCGGGTGACCAAAAAATTCCGTGGACTATAGCACACAAAAATCGGCAAGATGGGGGGTTTACCTATTCCGGGGATCGTTTGAGTTTAAAAATGGGTCGTTTTGGCCGTGGTGACCAACTGGCTCCATAGAAAAGGTCTTAACGGAGGTCCATATAAATTTTTGGCAAAAATGTCGTTGGAATTCCAGGCCACCAATAAATCCCCTGGACTATAGCACACACATATCGGTAAAATGGCGGGTTTACCTGCTCCAGGGTTCGTTTGACCATGAAAATGGGTCATTTTTTGCCACTGTGACCAACTGACTCCATAGCTAAGGTCTTAACAGAGGTCCATCTTAATATTTGGCAAAAATGACATCGAAATTCTGGTTCACCAATAAATCTCGTGGAGTATAGCACACGAAAATTGGCAAAATGGTGGGTTTACCTGCTCCGGGGCTCGTTTAATATCGAAAATAGGCAGTTTGGGCCGTGGTGAGCAACTAACTCTATAACTAAGTTCTTAACGGAGGTCCATGTAAATTTTTGGTGAAAATAATGCGGGAATTTCGGGTCAACAATGAATCCCGTTGACTTTAGCACATAAAAATTGGCAAAATTAGGGGTTTACCTGCTTCAAGGTTCGTTTGACCTTGAAAATGGGCTGTTTTGGCTGAGGTGACCAACTGGCTCCATAGCTAAGGTCATAATGGAGGTCCATGTAATTTTTTGGCGAAAATGACATCGGAAATCCAGGTCGCCAATAAATCCCATGTACTATAGCATACAAAAATGGGGGGTTTACCTACTCCGGGGTTTGTTTGATCTTGAAAATGGGCCGTTTTGGATGTGGTGACCAATTGACTCCATAGATAAGGTCTTAACGAAGGTCTTAACGAAGGTCCACGTAAATTTTTGGCAAAAATGACATCGAAATTCCGGGTCACCATTAAATCTCGTGGACTATAGCACACGGGAATCATCAAAATAGGCGGTTTACTTGCTCCGAGGCTCATTTGACCTTGAAAATGGACCGTTTTGGCCGAGGTGACCATCTGGCTCCATAACTAAGCTTTTAATGGTAGTTCATGTAATTTTTTGGCAAAAATGACGTCAAAATTTTGGGTCACCAAAAAATCCCATGGACTATCGCATATGAAAATCTGCAAAATGGGGGGTTTACCTGCTCCTAGGATCGTTTTACCTTAAAAATGGACTGTTTTGGTCATTGTGACCAACTGTCTCCAAAGCTAATGTCTTAATAGAGGTCAAAGTAAATTTTTGGCGAAAATGACGTCAAAATTCTTGGTAACCAATAAATCCATGCACTATAGCACACGAAAATTGGTAAAATGGGGGGTTTACCTGCTCCGGGATTGTTTGACTTTGAAAATGTGTTGTTTTGACCGTGGTGACCAACTGGCTCCATAGTTAAGGTCTTAACGAAGGTACATGTAAATTTTTGGCAAAAATGACGTTGGAATTGCGAGTGACCAAAAACTCTCGTGGACTATAGCACACGAAAATCGATATAATGATGGGTTTACCTGCTTCGGGGATCGTTTGACCTTGAAATTGGGCCCTTTTTGCCGTGGTGACCAACTAGATCCATAAATAAGGTGTTAACGGAGGTCCATGTAAATATTTGGCAATAATGACGTCGAAATTCCGGGTGAACAATAAATCACGTGGACTATATCACAGGAAAATCAGTAAAATTAAAGGATTTACCGGCTCCGGGGCTCGTTTGACCTTGAAAATGGGCCATTGTAGCCGTGGTTACCAACGGGCTCCATAGTTAAGGTCTTAACGGAGGTCCATGTAAAATATTGGCAAAAATGACATCAGAATTGACGTACACCAAAAAATCCCATGGGATATAACACACGAAAATCGATAAAATGGGGGTTTTACCTGCTCTAGGGATCGTTTGACCTTGAAAATAGGTTGTTTTGGCCGTGGTGACCAACTAGCTCTATAACTATGGTCTTAACGAAGGCCTAAGTAATTTTTTGGAAAAAATGTCATCGAAATTCTGGTTCACCAATAAATCCCGTGGACTATAGCACATGAAAATTGGCAAAATAGAACTTTTACCTACTCCGGGGATCGTTTGACCTTGGAAATGGGTCGTTATGGATGTGGTGACCAATTGGATCCATAGTTAAGATCTTAACGGAGGTGCACGTAAATATTTGGAGAAAATGATAATAGAATTTCGGGGCACCAATAAATCTCGTGGACTATGGCACTCAAAAATAGGCAAAATAAGGGGTTTACCTACTCCGGGGATCGTTTGACCTTGAAAATGGGTTGTTTTGGATGTGGTGACCAATTGGCTCCAAAGTTAAGGTCTTAACGGAGGTCTATGTAAATTTTTGGAAAAAATGATGTAGGAATTCGGGGTCACCAAAAAATCCCGTAGACTATAGCACACGAAAATTGGCAAAATGGGGGGTTTACCTGCTACGGGGATCGTTTGACCTTGAAAATGGGCCGTTTAGGTCGTTGTGACCAATTGGCTCCATAGCTAAGGTCTTAATAGAGGTCCAAGTAATTTTTTAGCAAAAATGAAGTTGGAATTCCGGGTCACCAATAAATCCCATGGAGTATAGCACAGGAAAATTGGCAAAATGGGAGGGGGGTTTACCTCCTCCGGGGTTCGTTTGACCTTAGAAATTGGCCGTTTTGGCTATGGTGACCAACTAGCTCCATATAAAAGGTCCTAACGGAGGTCTATGCAAATTTTTGGCCAAAATGACGTCAGAATTTTGGGTGACCAAAAAATCCCATGTACTATAGCATATGAAATTCGGCAAAATAGGGGGTTTACCTACTTCGGGGATCGTTTGACCTTGAAAATGGGCCGTTTTGGCCGTGGTGACAAACTGGCTACATAGTTAAGGTCTTAACGGAGGTGCATGTAAATTTTTGGAGAAAATGACATCGGAATTTTGGGTCACCAATAAATCTCGTGGACTATAGCACACAAAAATTGGCAAAATGGGGGGGGGGGTTTCTTGCTCTGGGGATTTTTTGACCTTGAAAATGGGACGTTTTGGCCGTGAGGGCCAATTGGCTCCATAGCTAAGGTCTTAATGGACATCCACGAAATTTTTTGGCAAAACTGAGGTCGAAATTCTGGATCACCAAAAAAGATGGTGAACCATAGCACACGAACATCGGCTAAATGGTGGGTTTACCTGCTTCAGGGGTCGTTTGAATTTGAATATGGGGCGTTTTGGCCGTGGTGAAGAACTCACTCCATAGATAAGGTCTTAATAGAGGTTCATGTAAATTTTTGGTAAAATTGTTGTCGAAATTCTGGGTCACGAAAAAATTTCGTGGACTATAGCACATGAATCTGCAAAATGGGGGTTTACCTTCTCCGAGGATCATTTGACCTTGAAAATGGGTCGGTTTGGCCGTGGTGACCAACTAGCTCCATAGATAAGGTCTTAACGGAGGTCAATGTAAACTTTTTGGTGAAAATGACATCGTAATTCTGGGTCACTAATAAATCCCGTGGACTATAGCATACGAAAATCAGCAAAATGGGGTGTTTACCTGCTTCGGGGATCGTTTGACCTTGAAAATGGGCTGTTTTAGCCATGGTGACCAACTTGCTCCATAACTAATGTCTTAATGGAGGTCTATGTAAATTTTTGGTGAAAATGATGTCGAAATTCTGGGTCACCAATAAATCTTGTGGACTATAGCGTATGGAAATTCACAAAATAGAGGGTGTACTGCTCCGGGGCTCGTTTGACATTGAAAATAGGCCGTTTTGGCCGTGGTGACCAACTGGCTCCATACCTAAGGTTTTAACGGAGGTCGAAGTTAATTGTTTGAAAAAATGACTTCAAAATTCTGGGTCACCAATAAATCTCGTGGACTATAGCACACGAAAATCGGCAAAATGGGGTTCATATCTTTGGGGATTGTTCGACCTTGAAAATGGGTCGTTTTGGCTATGGTGACCAACTGGCTCCATAGCTAAGGTCTTAACGGAGGTCCATGTAAATTTTTGGTGAAAATGACATCGGAATTCCGAGTCAACAATAAATCCTGTGAACTATAGCACGTGAATATTGGCAAAATGGGGGGTTTACTTGCTCCGTGGCTCGTTTAACCTTGAAAATTGGTTGTTTTGGCTGTTGTGACCAACTGGTTCCATAGCTAATGTCTTAACATAGGTCTATGTAAATTGTTGGCGAAAATGACGTCGAAATTCTGGGTGACCAAAAAATCCCTTGGACTATAGAATACAAAAATCGGCAAAATGGGTGGTTTAACTGCTTCGGGGATCGTTTGACCTTTAAAATGGGCCGTTTTGACTAAGGTGACCAACTGGCTCCTTAGCTAGGGTATTAACGGATGTGCATGTAAATTTTTGGCTAAAATGACATCGGAATTTAAGGTCACCAATAAATCCCATAGACTATATCCAGCGAATATCGGCAAAATGGGGGTTTACCTGCTTTGGGGATCATTTGACCTTCAAAATTGATCATTTTGCCATGGTGACCAACTGGTTCCATAGTTAAGGTCTTAATGGAGATCCATGTAAATTTTTGGAAAAAATGATGTCGGAATTCTAGGTCACCAGTAAATCTCATGGAATATAGCACACGAAATTTGACAAAACGCGGGGTTTACCTGCTCCGGGGTTCGTTTGACCTTGAAAATGGGCCGTTTTGGCCGTGATGTAAAATTGGTTTCATAACAAAGGTCTTAACGGAGGTCCATGTAAAATTTTAGAGAAAATGACGTAGGAATTCTGGGTCACCAATAAATCTCGTGGACTATAACACATGAAAATCGGTAAAATGGGGGGTTTACCTACTTCGGGCCTCGTTTGACCTTGAAAATGGACTGTTTTGGCCGTGGTGACCAACTGGCTCCATATTTAAGGTCTTAATGGAGGTCTATGTAATTTTTTTGGTAAAAATGATGGTAGAATTCTAGGTCACCAGTAAATCTCGTGGAATATAGCACACGAAAATTGGCAAAATGCGAGGTTTACCTGCTCCAAGGTTCGTTTGTCCTTGAAAATGGATTGTTTTGGCGGGGATGACCAACTGGCTCCATAGCTAATGTTTTAACGGAGGTCCATGTACAATATTTTGGAGAAAATGATGTCAGAATTCCTGGTCACCAATAAATCCCGTGGACTATATCGGCAAAATGGGGGGTTTACCTGCTCCGAGGATCGTTTGACCTTGAAAATGGGCCGTTTTGGCCGTGGTGACAAACTGGTTCTGTAGGTAAGGTCTAACGGATCTCAATGTAAATTTTTAGCTAAAATGACGTTAGAATTCTGGGGCACCAATAAATTTCGTGGATTATAACAAACGAAAATCTGCAAAATGGAGGGTTTATCTGCTCTAGCGCTCGTTTGATTTTTAAAATGGGCCGTTTTGGCCGTGGTGACCAACTAGTTCCATAGCTAAGGTCTTAACGGAGGTCCATGTAAATTGTTTGCGAAAATGACATTGGAATTTTGGGTGACCAAAAAATCTCGTGGTCTATAGCACACGAAAATCAACAAAATAGGGGGTTTACCTGCTTCTGGGATCGTTTGACCTTGAAAATGGGCTATTTTGGCCGGGGTGACCATCTGGCTCCATAGCTAAGCTTTTAACGGAGGTCCATGTAAATTTATAGTGAATATGACATCAGAATTTCAGGTCAGCAATAAATCCCGTGGACTATAACACATGAAAATCAACAAAATGGGGGTTTACCTTCTCCGAGGCTTGTTTGACCTTGAAAATGGGCCGTATTGGCCGTGGTGACCAACCAGCTCCATAACTAAGGTCTTAACGGAGGTCCATGTAAATTTTTGGCAAAAAGGAAATCAGAATCCCGGGTTACAATAAAATCTCGTGGACTATAGCACACGAAAATCGGTAAAATGGGGGGTTTACCTGCTCCGGGGATCGTTTGACTTTTAAAATGGGTCATTTTGGCTTGGCTGACCAACTGGCTCCATATCTATGGTCTTAACAGAGGTCCATGTAAAATTTCGACAAAAAATGAGGTCGGTGTTTTATTTAAAAATAGACTAAGACTGGTTTAGTGTCGCTACTTAATTTTTAAGGTAAAATTAAGAAAACTGTTGTTTTGAAAAGACTAAAACAGAAAATCTAGTGAAAACTTAAAAGGGATTCGAGGTTCTTATTAGCATTTCGGGAAGGGTTTGAAAGCACCCGAAATACCCGCTAATATGCGGTTATTCAATAATTAATTATTTGGGTAAAATAATTTAACTTAACTTCGATTACAAAATTGAACTATTTTATAGTTAGAACTACTTTAAGGGAGGAAAAAAAATATTGAAATATTATCTAAACGAAATATTTTGTAAACTTATTTATTTATTGTTTAAGTCAAATAAGAGATGAACAATTTAGTTAAGTTATTATTTCGAAATGGGTGTCTTTTCGGGAATTGAATTCTTTTTGACCTTAAGATTAACAACAAATATTAACAAGTAAACAAACATAATGAAAATTAAGAGGAAAAGAGATTTGTGCCCAAATCTGGTTTTCCTGTCCGTCTGGGCCAGTATTTGGTCCCATTTTCGTTTTGGACATTTGGCCCATTTGATTCACCTGCACCTGTCCTAGTCTAATTTACATAAGACATTTCTTTTGGACCTTAGGCCTAATGTCCTTCCACCTGTCCTAAACTCTAACAAAATAATAGCAAAGTGGGCTTAGGCCCAAAGTAACAAAATACAACTTGTAAAATAAGGAGTGGGGCTTTTAATCCCCCTTTTTCATTTTTTCGTATACACGTAGTGTACATAAATCCATATCAGCTCTAATCCTAGTTCGTCAATTTTTTAAAGGACATGTTCTTCTATTCCATTGACCTGATTAACTCGACAAGAAGGGAGTGTTGAGCTTCAACCAATCTCGAGATGCAAGGAATAAAGGAGAGGGTCTGGTAGACCCAAATCGGGGAAGATCATGCATAAAATAAATAAATAATAAGGATTAGTAATTAATCAAAATTGGTTACTCACTAAATATAGCTAAACATACAAGATGATAGTAAGATCAATTTTTCCTCGCAATAACCTGGCAGACAGTAACACCCATGACAACATTTACTTTAGCACACCTCTAATAGCCAATCGAGTGAAGCTATGAGTTAAGAACATTGTTCTAAATGAAGGCAAGGAAGCAAAACATGGGCCAAATTTAATAGAAAGAACCCACTTAATATCAACCCGACATGTTTTATACAATTAAACTTTAATAAAACATGTCAAACCTTCCAATTTCAAAGAAAACAAAATTCACTCTACTAAGCAAAAGACAAAAAAAAAAAACAAAAGCTGGGCAGACAATCTCATGGAGAACGAAAAAAGAGAGAAAAAAAAAAAGAACAATAATAAATAAATAAATAAACAGCCCCCAAAAGATAAAATAAAATAAAAAGGAAGCGAGCAACATATCTAATGTAATACGGAAAGTAAACAATACTATTCTTAATCGTCAAGGGTGGCTGCTTATCTTTAGAAGACGTGCATATTTGAAGGAAAATAATTTCACCATAATGTGCACTTTGAACAATGCAGAGAGCAACCCACAAAAGAACAACTTTACGAATTCACCGCCTAAGATATTTAACCCGAACAAACAGCTTCCCAAAATTGGAATGAGGAATAATTTTAACTGCTGGTATTATGGACAGCAGCCCACCACTAATTCTAACCCCTCCTTTTATAATATTATAGCCATGACACATTCTTTCAAGAAACCATAATCAACAAGCATGGATATTGACACACTATCAAGGCAAAATTTCAAAATAGGAGCTACATGGAACCTAAGACACATAAAATTAGTTCATAAAATGTGACACGGAATAAATAGAAACACAATATTAAGGAAAATTCGAGCTACACTAATGCTTTATTAAGTGGGTGACAACTATTTTGCTTCAAATCAGAAACATGAAATAAAACTTGGGCTAATATAACAAGAACATCGCCACTCTTGTGGAGGCATCTTCATGCTAGTAGGAAGCTCTATTAACTAGGATGAACAAATGAGTCATAATAATACAAACAAATCCATTTAAACTATGAACATATGACCCCCAAAATAAGATGGAGGCTCAAATTTCAAAAGAGAACAAAGACACTTTCTTGCAGAAAACTTTAACAACTAGTAATACAGGTCAAACAAATAAAATGCCGACCTTCCAAATGCTAACAAAAAAAAACACTCAGAACGAAATCATGTTGTAGAAGGCGAAAATGATACCATAAAGCAAACACCAAGGGCAAACCATATTTATCTAACAAATCGAGAACATAGTATGAGCAACATTCGTGATATTAACCACGGAAGACGAGTCATTAAACTAAATCCGAAGTATCATAAAAAATGACTACGACTAACAACAAGCAGTCACATAACAAAACTTTTTTTGACATCGGAACACCATCATTTTCTTAAAAAAATAAAAAAAATAGAAAAAATAGGCAAGGAAAGTATTACAGAGAAGGGGACAGTACCTTCTTTCGTGCAGCGACTGAGGCAAAACGAACAGGACGAGCTCTTCCACCACCACAAACGACCTTTGAGAATTCTAATAAGCAGCGAAAATGTTGTATTAAAAAAAGAAATTGGAAACTGAATACTCTTGTAATATTATTGATTTCCGGGTCTGTTTCTTGCCTTTGAGTCTATGTATATTCTCCTTTTTTAATCACTCAAGAAAATTCCCCCTCCCTCTACTAATGAACAGTAAGAAACTACTTATAGAGGGGAAACTAGGGTTCGAATTTGGGGGTAAACCAACGAAAAAATTTGGATAGGATTTCAAAATTTGAACTCTAAAAACTTTCACCATTCGGGGTAAACATCTTTTCTTTGCAATTTCGCCCAATTCCGAAAGGGGAAAGGGTGAATCGACGCTCCGGATTGATTCACCCGTCCTTGGGCGCAATGTGGATCCATCCCACAACCTCAAGGATGAAGCAACAGCTGAAATCGCAGAAAAGCTATACAAGATCATACCAGCTTGAGGAAGTAGGCGTTGGGATTTTGCTTTTCGTCTATCGCCGTTTCTGTCGTGAAGACGTCGCTATGGCTTCTGTGAACTCGCTGTTGTGTGTTCTCGCGTGAGGTGCATACAAGAGCCGACTGGTCGTCCACGCGTTGCTGGAATTTTTGGGTTTCTGTGTGTCGTTTCTGGTTTGCAGCGCTGGCTGCTATTCTGGAAGAAGAAAAATACAGGTCTGGGTCATTTTTTTTTTGGCATTATTTGGAATTGAAAGGGGCTGGGTTGGTTGGAATTAGAATAGGAAATTAAGTTGGCTGGAAATAATGGAATGGGCTGATGGGTCGACTGGCCCAATTTTGGTCAAAAAATTGAATTAAGGTGAGGTTAAAATTGGCTAGAATTGTAATATAAAATGACTAAATGGATTGCAATTATGGCCATATAAAATTCAAAACATAGACGAATTGAGTTAATTTTGTGTATCCGGCTAGAATTTAAACATGATGAATTAAATTAATTAATTAACGAGCTTCTTAATTTTAACGAAATAAAAATAACTAATTTATGAATATTAACTAATATTAAGTGAGCTAATTATCAAAACATTTTAAACAAGTAAAATCCCTTTTTTTAAAATGATTTTTAAATGCTCGTAAGAAATGTAACAATTTCATATAAATTTTTTATAAAAATATTATATTGTTTTAAAAATTATAAAAATGACTAAAATTGCTTTAAAACTTAGAAAATAATTTATTTATCTTTTTGAGTTTTGTAAAACTAATTATTCCAAATCATTGAAAATTACGAAGCTTGAAAATTAATTTTATCTGGGAGGGTCAAAATTATGTGTCAACAAACTATATATATATTTTTCTCGAAATTTCTAAAATCTATATTGTTTGAAAATTAAGAAGTTCGGAAATTAATTATTATCGGGGAGGGTTGAAATTGAGTGTCAACAACTGTCCCTAGTTTTACTTGGATTGATGCAAGAAATTTGAGGAAAATGAAATTGACTATTCCAATTTTGACCGATCACGTCTTTATCTTTTAGAAAAAGGATTTAGGTATGGACTTTAGGAATTATTGTCGTACCCCAAAAATGGGTTTCCTATAAATCTCAAGCTATATGAGAGTTCAGGCCACTTGTAGTTCGATACGCTTGATTTAATGCACGATTCTGAAAGGATGCACAAGTCGTCCCGATACAGAATTATGGAGGTACTGGAATGCTCGAGGATAAGATTTAAGAGTGAATGTTGGAACATAGTCGAGTTTTCAACATTGATTTCGCCTACATATCCCTAACCCTAGCGAAACAGACTGTTTGTAGTTCGACTCAATCGGTTGAAAGGAAATCTATTATGCCAGATGACCTTTGGTTTATGAAGAGCGACAAAGTAAGTCGAGTATGAAAAGGAGGCTTGCAACCTCTTAGGCATGAATGTGGCGTGTTTCACACCCATAATTAAGAACTTACACGGACATAATTTCAAAAGCTCTTGGTGTATTATCACTCATATTGGGAAGCTATTTCTGGTTGAGACCAAACATTTCTGGATACAAAACTGAAACCGACAAACCAAAGATAAACCCACATGCCTTCTGATAGGGGTGTGGTTTGATTGTGGTGGAAGTCGCTTCTTGGTCCGTGTCCTAGGAGTTTGGCACTCCTCTTTAGACTATGTCCCAGTTCGCTGCTAAGAAAAAGTCCACATTGTGCTACATCCTTTTGATGTCGTCTGCACCTGTGGTTTGTTTTGGAGAATTCATTCTTTCGGATGCTCTCAACAAAGACTGAGATAAAACTCATTAGCATAAAAATGCAATTCAAATGGGAGACAGTGTCTTTTACCATGTTGACACTTAATTGTTCTCCTTGCACATTTGACGTCAACTGTATTGAGTTTGACGTGAAGCAAATAAAGCTAGTGTCTCGTATTTGCAATATAATCTTCAATGTACTCTTCTTTTGATGTGAAAGTAATAAAAAAGGCTGATGTAATATGTTGATAGTTTTTTTGATGTCGTTTTTGCAAAGAAAATGATGTAGTTGATATTGATTTTCTTGCGGTGCATGACTTCTTTCCCTCGATGCATGAAAATTTTCCCCACGATGCATGTCTTTCATTTTCCGCGATGTATGGATTTTTCCCGCAATGCGTGACTTTTTTTTTGCGATGCATGGATTTTTCGCGCGATGCATGACCTCTTTCTTGCTATGCATGACTTCTCCGCGATGCCTGACTCTTTCTCTTGTTATGCACGATTTGTTTCTCTTGCAATGCATGACTTCTCCGCGATGCATGATTCTTTTTTCTGATGATGCCATCCTTGGTACTGAACGAAGATATTGCTTCACCGAACAATATAGGTGATCTTCTCGGTATCTTCAGGGTGGCGATATCGTCTCAACGTACAATATAATAAAAATGACCCTTGGAGTAGTGGTATCATTCATTTGACAATACAATATAAATGACCCTCCGGGTAGGAGATATTATCATATCTGATAATATAACGCAGATAAACGTCTTGCAGATGTCTTTAGTTGATGGAAAACAATGAAATTTCTCTCTTCGAGGTTTTATTTGGTCCCACTTCGAACATAAGCGTATGTTCATGATGGACTTCTCTTTGTTCGGGGAATTTGAATGAAATTATGTTATTCATATTCCAAATCTTTGATATAAGAAGCATAAAATATTTCCTGCATCCAAAGAAAAATTGTTAGTTTAAAATGAACTGATTTGTGTCGATCTCTGCGGTTGTCTGCTCCTTGTCTTGCTATCTCCGGTTGATTTTTTCGATCTCCCGCCTCTTGATAGATAAGACAAAATATGTTTATGCGAAATAATTGAAACATGAAAGAAAAGTTTTAAGAAAACAGAATTTCAAAAAAGAAATAGTTGGAAAGGTCACTGCCAAGGGTCATGTCAGGTTGAGCTTAATGAACGTCTTTGAAGTTGATGTCTCAAGGTCTATCTGATTACTTGCTGGAAATTATTCAAAGTTGCTCTAAATTATCGATAAATCCTGTGTAAATTTTGAGGCCATTCTCAAAATTTCTGTCCCAGTTAACTGTCTTGGCTTATCTCAAACTGTTGGTGAGCAAATTACAAAACTTTTGAGATCTTCTCAAAAATTCTGTCCCAGTTGTGAATCCCAAAGTAACTTCAGTCTTGACTTGTTGGAGGGATCTTATTCTTGAGAATTTTTGAGTTCCTCTAAAAAATTCTGTCCCAATTTCTATTGTAAAGGAAAAATAGAATTCTTACGGGAGATATGATCGAACCCTTGTGGCGCCTATGTATCCCGTTGAAGCAAGAATTAGGTCAAACGTAGTTCCCCTCTCGAGGATTAACAAAAATAAGAAAATTACAAAGAAATAGATCGAGGCTGACATCGGTCGCCTATGTATCTCATTCTCGAAAATTCAGGTCGAACGTAGTTCAAGTACAAAGAAATATTAAAAGGGGATAAAAGAATGACCGAGGTCAACATAGGCCGCCTACGTATCTCATTCTTGAGAATTCAGGTCAGACATAGTTCGTTACAAGAGGGATAAAATTCCAAATAAAGCGATTACAAGCGAATGAAACGATTACAAGGAAGTAACAGAAATACAAACTGAAGCTTCACACATAGTATCTCATGATAGCATCTGAGTTGATCGATTTCGGCCATTCGGTGCCATCCGTCTCCGATAGGACCAAGACACCTCCAGATAACACTTTGCGAATCATGTAGGGCCCTTGCCAATTTGGTGCAAATTTTTCTTTATATTCATCCTGGTGAGGGAAAATGTGCTTAAGAACCAACTGACCAACTTCAAATATTCTGGCTCTTACTTTCTTGTGGAAAGCACGAATCATTCTTTGTCGATACAGTTGACCATGACAAACGACAACTATTTTTTTCTTATCAATCAGTGTTAACTGATCAATTTGCTTGCGAACCCATTCAGTATCACTCAATTCAGCTTCTTGGATGATTCTCAATGAAGGTATTTCGACTTCGGCAGGTATAACTGCTTCTGTCCCATATACTAACAAGTATGGAGTAGCTCCAATCGACGTTTTGACAGTCGTTTTGTAACCCAACAAAGCATACGGCAACATCTCATGCCAGCCTCTGCGATTATCAATCATCTTCCTCAGAATTTTCTTTATGTTCTTGTTGGCGGCTTCTACAGCTCTATTCATTTGGGGAGGATAAGCGGTCGAATTTCTGTGGGTAATCTTGAATTGTTCACATGTCTCTCTCATCAAGTGACTGTTGAGATTTGTTCCATTATCAGTAATGATGGATTCCGGTACTCCAAATCTGCAGATCAAGTTGTTGCGAACAAAATCAACTACAACTTTCTTCATCATCGACTTGTATGAAGCTGCTTCCACCCACTTGGTAAAGTAGTCAATGACAACCAAAATAAATCTGCGTCCGTTAGAGGCGATTGGATCTATTGGACCAATGACATCCGTGCCCCATGCTACAAACGACCAGGGTGAACTCATAACATTAAGTTCGTGAGGCGGCACTTGAATTAAATCACCATGCACCTAGCATTTATGACATTTCTGCACAAACTTGCAACAATCGTGTTCCATTGTCATCCAAAAATAACCGGCCTGGAGGATCTTCCTTGCCAAAGTGAGCCTATTCATATGAGTATCACAAACTCCAACATGTATTTGTTCCAAATGCTTTGTAGGTTCACTAGCATCAATACATCTGAGAAGACCTAAATTTGGAGTCCTCTTATAAAGGATTTCCCCACTTGCAAAAAAATTGAGAGCCATACGGCGTATCGACTTTTTCTGGTTGAATGTTGCATTCTGAGGATTAGCCCTAGCTTCCAAATACTTCTTGATGTCAAAATACCAAGGTAAACCATCTGGTTCCGTTTCAATATGTGAACAATGGACATGCTGCTCTTTTATCTCTATATCCACTGGATCAATATAACTTGTAGCTGGATGCTTAATCATTGATGCGATAGTGGCAAGAGCATCGGCCAACTCATTCTGTGTCCTGGGAGTGTGCTTGAATTCAATCTTGCGAAATCTTTTGCACAATTTCTGTATATACTGCACTTACGGTGTGATCTTTGGGTTCTTCATGGCCCATTCTCCTTGAACTTGATGAATTAACAGATCTGAATCTCCAATAACCAGAAGCTCATGGACATCTATGTCGATGGCCATCTTCAACCCGAGGATACAAGCTTCGTATTCTGCCATGTTGTTTGTGCAATTAAATTAGAGTTTAGCTGCCATAGGATAGTGCTGACCAGATTCTGACACTAGGACCGCTCCGATACCTTTCCCTTGTTGTTTCGCCGCCCCATCAAAAAACACTCTCCAACTAGGATATGCTTCAGAAATATGTTCACCGACAAATGCAACTTCTTCATTAGGAAAATAAGTCTTAAGTGGTTCATACTCTTCATCAACCGGATTCTCCACAAGATGATCAACCAAAGCTTGTGCTTTTATCGCCTTCTGAGTCACATACACAATGTCAAATTCACTCAAAAGCATTTGCCATTTAACCAACTTCCCGGTCGGCATTGCTTTTTGGAAAATATATTTCAACGGACTCATAGATAAGATATGTGGTATAAGAAGACAAATAAAGTCTCAAGTTCTGAGCAATCCAAGTCAAAGCACATCATGTCCTCTCCAAAATAGTGTAACGAACCTCATATGGAGTTAACTTTTTGCTTAAGTAATAAATGGCACGCTCCTTCTTCCCTATTTCATCATGTTGACCAAGCATGCATCCAAATGCATTATTCGAGACCAATAAATATAGCAACAATGGACTTTTTTCTCGTAGAGGGACCAACACTGACGGATTGGACAAATAATTCTTGATGGCGTCGAAAGCAGTTTGACATTCTTCGGTCCACTTGGTTAGAGCATCTTTTTTCAACAAGCTGAAGATTGTCTCTCAAACCACAGTGGAGTGAGCTATAAATCGACTGATGTAGTTCAACATTCCCAGAAAACTCATCACCTCTTGTTTGGTCTTCGGAGGAGGTAACTCTTGAATAGTTTTGATCTTGGAGGGGTCAAGCTCAATGCCCCTTCTGAACGAAATATTTTGTAAACTTATTTTTTTTTTTTTTTAGGTCAAATAAGAGATGAACAATTTAGTTAAGTTATTAATTCGAAATGGGTATCTTTTCGGGATTTGAATTTTTTTTGACCTTAAGATTAACAAAAATTATTAACAAGTAAACAAACATAATCAAAATTAAGAGGAAAGGAGATTTGGGCCCAAATCTGCTTTTCCTCGTTTGGGCTAGTATTTGGTCCCATTTTTGTTTTGGGCATTTGGACTAATGTCCTTCCACATGTCCTAAACTCTAACAAAATAATAGCAAAGTGAGCTTAGGCCCAAAGTAACAAAATACAACTTGTAAAATAAGGAGTGGGGCTTTTAATCCCCTTCTTTCATTTTTTCGTATACACCTAGTGTACAGAAATCCATATCAGCTCTAATCCCTGTTCGTTAATTTTTTAAAGGACATGTTCTTCCATTCTATTGACCCAATTAACTCGATAAGAAGGGAGTGTTGAGCTTCAACCAATCTCGAGATGCAAGGAATAAAAAAGAGGGTCCGATAGACCCAAATCGGGGAAGATCATGCATAAAATAAATAAATAATAAGGATTAGTAATTAATCAAAATTGGTTACTCACTAAAAATAGCTAAACATACAAAATGGTAGTAAGATCAATTTTTCCTCACAATAATCTGGCAGACACTAACACCCATGACAACATTTACTTTAGCACACCTCTAATAGCCAATCGAGTGAAGCTATGCGTTAAGAACATTGTTCAAAATGAAGGCAAGGGAGAAAAACATGGGCCAAATTTAATAGAAAGAACCCACTTAATATCAACCCGACATGTTTTATACTATTAAACTTTAATAAAACATGTCAAACCTTCCAATTTCAAAGAAAACAAAATTCACTCTAGTAAGCAAAAGACAAAAAAAAGAAAAGGAACTAGGCAGACAATCTCATGGAGAAGGGAAAAAGAGAGAAAAAAAAAAAACAATAATAAATAAATAAATAAATAAACAACCCCTAAAAGATAGAATAAAATAAAAAGGAAGTGAGCAACACATCTAATGCAATACAGAAAGTAAACAATACTATTCTTAATCGTCAAGGGATGCTTCTTAGCTTTAGAAGACGTGCATATTTGAAGGAAAATAATTTCACCATAATGTGCACTTTGAACAATGCAGAGAGCAACCCACAAAAGAACAACTTTACGAATTCACCGCCTAAGATATTTAACCCAGACAAACAGCTTCCCAAAATTGGAACGAGGAATAATTTTAATTGCTGGCATTATGGACAACAACCCACCACTAATTCTAACCCCTCCTTTTATAATATTATAGCCATGACACATTCTTTCAAGAAACCATAATCAACAAGCATGGATATTGACCCACTATCAAGGCAAAATTTCAAAATAGGAGCCACATGGAAACTAAGACACATAAAATTAGTTCATAAAATGCGACGCAGAATAAATAGCAACACAATATTAAGGAAAATTCGAGCTACACTAATGCTTTATTAAGTGGGTGACAACTATTTTGCTTCAAATCGGAAACATGAAATAAAACTTGGGCTAATATAACAAGAACATCGCCCCTCTTGTGGAGGCATTTTCATGCTAGTAGGAAGCTCTATTAACTAGGATGAACAAATGAGTCACAATAATACAAACAAATCCATTTAAACTATCAAAATATGACCCCCAAAATAAGATGGAGGCTCAAATTTCAAAAGAGAACAAAGACACTTTCTTGCAGAAAACTTTAACAATTAGTAATACAGGTCAAACAAATAAAATGCCGACCTTCCAAATGCTAATAAAAAAAAAACACTCAGAACGAAATCATGTTGTAGAAGGCGAAAATGATACCATAAAGCAAACACCAAGGGCAAACCACATTCATCTAACTAATCGAGAACATAGTACGAGCAATATTCGTGATATTAACCACAAAAGACGAGTCATTAAACTAAATCCGAAGTATCACAAAAAATGACTACGACTAACAACAAGCAGTCACATAACAAAACCTTTTTGACATTGGAACGACATCATTTTCTGAAAAAAAATAAAAAATAAAATGGAAAGAATAGGCAAGGAAAGTATTACAGAGTAGGGGACATTACCTTCTTCCGTGCAGCAATCTAGGAAAAATGAACAGGAAGAGCTCTTCCACCATCGCAAACGACCTTTGAGAATTCTATTAAGTAACGAAAATGTCGTATTAAAAAAAAGACGCTGGGAACTGATTACTCTTGTAATATTATTGATTTTTGGGTATGTTTTTCGCCTTTGAGTCTATGTATATTCTCCATTTTTAATCACTCAAAAGAAAATTCCCCCTCCCTCTACTAATGAACAGTAAGAAACTACTTATAAAGGGGAAACTAGGGTTCGGAATTAGGGGGGAAACTGACGAAAAAATCCGGATAGGCAAGGGACCATTTCAAAATTTGAACTCCAAAAACTTTCACCATTCGGGGTAAACATCTTTTCTCTGCAATTTCGCCTAATTTTGAAAGGGGAAAGGGTGAATCGATACTCCGGATTGATTCACCCATCCTTGGGCGCAACGTGGCTCCATCCCACAGCCCTAAGGACAAAGCAATAGCTTAAATCGCAAAAAAGATGTACAAGATCGTACCAGCTTGAGGAAGAAGACGTTGGGCTTTTGCTTTTCGTCTATCGCCATTTTTGCCGTGAAGATATCGCTGTGGCTTCTGTGAACTCGCTGTTGAGTGTTCTCGCATGAGGTGTGCACAAGAGCCGACTGGTCGTCCACGCGTTGCTGGAGTTTTTTGGTTTCTGGGTGTCGTTTTTGGTTTGTAGCGCTGGCTGCTGTTCTGGAAGAAGAAAAATACTAGTCTAGGTCATTTTTTTGGTATTATTTGGAATTAAAAGTGGCTAGGTTGGTTGGAATTATAATAAGAAATTAAGTGGGCTGGAAATAATGGAATAGGCTGATGGGTCGACCGGCCCAATTTTAGTCAAAAAATTGAATCAATGTGAGGTTAAAATTGGCTAGAATTGTAATATAAAATAACTAAATGGATTGCAATTATGGATATATAAAATTCAAAACATCGCCGAATTGAGTTAATTTTGTGTATCCGGCTAGAATTTAAACATGATGAATTAAATTAATTAATTAACGAGCTTCTTAATATTAACGAGATAAAAATAACTAATTCGGGAATATTAACTAATAGTAAGTGAGCTAATTATCAAAACATTTTAAACAAGTAAAATCCTTTTTTTAGTTGATTTTTGAATGCTCGTAAGAAATGTAACAATTACATACAAAAATTTATATAAAAATATTATATTATTTTATAAATTATAAAAATGACTAAAATTGCTTTAAAACTTAAGAAAATAATTTATTTATCTTTTTGAGTTTTGTAAAATTAATTATTCCAAATAATTGAAAATTAAGAAGCTTGAAAATTAATCTTATCGGGAAGGATCAAAATTAGGTGTCAACAAACTATATATATATTTTTCTCCGAGGGTCGTTTGACCTTGAAAATGGGCCATTTTGGCCGTGATAGCAACTGGATCTATAAGTAAGGTCTTAACGGATGTCCAGGTAAAATTTTGGCCAAAATGTGGTCAGAATTTTGGATCACAAAAATGGGACGTTTTTACCTGCTCTAGAGCAGGTTTGACCTTGAAAATGGATTTTTGGATGTGAAGGCCACCTGGCTCCATAGGTAAGGTCTTCACCGACGTCTAAGTAAATTTTGTGCAAAAATGAGGTTGGAATTTCGGATCACTAAAAAAGATGGTTAACTATAGCACATGAAAATCGGTAAAAGAGGGGTATACTTGCTTTGGGAATTGTTTGATCTTGAAAATAGATCGTTTTGGCTGTGAGGGCCAACTAGTTCTATTGGTAAGGTATTAAAAGACGTCTCGGTAAAATCTTGGCAAAAATATGGTCGGAATTCTGGATCACCAAAAAATCTATGGACTATAGCACACAAAAATCGGCAAAATAAGGGGTTTACCTGCTCTAGGGATCGTTTGACCTTGAAAATGGGCAGTTGTTGCCGTGAGGGCCAACTGGCTCCATAGGTATTGTCTTAATGGATGTCCAGGCAAAATTTTGCAAAAATTAGGTCAAAATTCTGGATAAAGAAAAAATCCATGGACTATAGCACACGAAAATCGGTAAATAGGGGGTTTACCTGCTCCGGGAATCATGTGACCTATAAAATGGGTAGTATTGGCCGTGAGGGCCAACTGGCTCCATAAGTATTGTCTTAACGGATGTCCAGGTAAAATTTTGGCAAAATTTAGGTTGGAATTCTGGATCACCGAAAAATTCATGGACTGTAGCACACGAAAATTGACTAAATGGAGGGTTTACCTGCTGCAGGGATCATTTAACCTAGAAAATGGGCCGTTATGGCCGTTATGGCGGTGAGGGCGAACTGGCTCCATAGGTAAGGTCTTGACGGACGTCGAGGTAAATTTTTAGCAAAAATGAGGTCGAAATTCTAGATCACCAAAAAATCCATGGACTATAGCACACGAAAATCAGCAAAATGGGGGTTTACCATCTCCGGGGATAATTTGACCGTGAAAATTGGATGTTTTAGATGTGATGGCCAATTGGCTCCATAGGTAAGGCCTTAACGGACGTCCAGGTAAAATTTTGGCAAAAACTATGTCGGATTTCTGGATCACCAAATAATCAACAGACTTATAGCACACGAAAATTAGCAAAATGGAGGGTTTACCTGCTGCGAGGATCGTTTGACCTAGAGAATGGGCCGTTTTGGCTGTGAGCGCCAACTGGCTCCATAGATAAGGTCTTGACAGATGTCTACGTAAAATTTTGGCAAAAATGAGGTCGCATTTCTGGATCACCAAAAAATACTTAGACTATAGTATACGAAAATCGGTAAAATAGGGGTGTACCTTCTCCGGGGATCGTTTGACCTTGATAACGGGCTATTTTGGACCTGAGGGCGAACTGGCTCCTTAGGTAATGTCTTAACGGACGCCCAGGTAAAATTTTTGGTAAAAATGAGTTTGGAATTTCGAATCACCTAAAAAAATGGTGAACTATAGTACATAAAAATCGATAAAAGATGGGGTTTACCTGCTTTGGTGCATGTTTGACCATGAAAATGGGCTTTTTTGAACGTGAGGGCCAACTAGCTTCATAGGTAAGGTATTAACGGACATCTAGTTAAAATTTTGGCAAAGATGATGTCAGAATTTTGGATCACAAAAAAATCCATGGACTATAGCACACGAACATTGGCAAAATTGGAGATTTACCTGCTCTGGGGATCGTTTGACCTTGAAAATGGGCCATTTTGACCATGAGGGCCAACTGGCTCTATAGGTAAGGTATTAACGGACGTCTAGGTTAAATGTTGGCAAAAATGAGGTCAAAATTTCAGATCACCAAAAAATCCATGGACTATAACACACAAAAATCAGGAAAATGGGGGGGTTTACCTACTCCGAGGATCGTTTGACTTTAAAAATGGACCATTTTGGCTGTGAGGGGCAACTGGCTCCATATGTAAGGTCTTAACGGACGTCTAGGTAAAATATTGACAAAATTGAGGTCAAAATTCCAGATCACCAAAAAATCCATGGACTATAGAACACGAAAATTAGCAAAATAGGGGGTTTACTAGCTTCGAAAATCGTTTGACCTTGACAATGGGTCGTTTAGGATGTGAAGGCCAACTAGCTACATAGGTAAGGTCTTAACGGGCTTACAGTTAAAATTTTGGCATAAATGAGGTCGGAATTTGAGCTCACCAAAAAATCCATGCACTGAAGCACGCAAAAATCGATAAACTGGGGGGTTTACCTGCTCCGAGGATCGTTTGACGTTGAAAATTGGCCATTTTCACTGTGAGGGATAACTGGATCTATAGGTAAGGTCTTAAGGGACATCCAGGTAAAATTTTGGCAAAAATGAGGTCAATATTCTGGATCACCAATAAATCAATGGACTATAGCACACGAACATCAGCAAAATGGGGGATTTACCTGCTCTGAAGCATGTTTGACCTTGAAAATGGGATGTTTTGGATGTGAGGGCCAACTGGCTCTATACGTAAGGTCTTCACGGACGTTAAGGTAATATTTTTACAAAAATGTGGTGGGAATTTTGGATCACCAAAAAAGATGGTGAACTATAGCACATGAAAATTGTTAAAAGAGGGGGTTTACCTGCTCTGAGAATTATTTGACCTTGAAAACGGACCATTTTGGCAGTGAGGGCAACTGGATCCATAGTTAAGGTCTTAACGAACGTCCAGATAAAATTTTGGCCAAAATGTGGTCAGAATTCCGAATCACCAAAATGGGACATTTTTACCTGCTCTAGAGTAGGTTTGACCTTGAAAATGGATTTTTTGGAGGTGAGGGCCACCTGGCTCCATAGGTAAGGTCTTCACAAACGTCCAAGTAAATTTTTTGCAAAAATGAGGTTGGAATTTTGGATCACCAAAAAAGATGGTGAACTATAGCACATGAAAATTGGTAAAAAGGGGTATACTTGCTCTGTGAATTGTTTGACCTTGAAAATGGGTCGTTTTGGCGGAGAGGGCCAACTGGTTCCATAGGTATGGTCTTAACGGACGTCTCGGTAAAATCTTGGCAAAAATGAGGTCAAAATTGTGGATCACCAAAAAATCCATGGAATATATCACACGAAAATTAGCAAAATAGGGGGTTTACCTACTCCGAGGATCGTTTGACCTTGAAAATGGGTCGTTTAGGTTGTGACAGCCAACTGTCTCCATAGGTAAGGTCTTAACGGGCTTCCAGTTAAAATTTTGGCGAAAATGAGTTCAGAATTCTAATCACCAAAAAATCCATGGACTATAGCACACAAAAATCAGTAAAATAGGGGGTTTAACTACTCCGGGGATCATTTGACATTGAAAATTGGCCATTTTCGCCATGAGGGACAACTAGATCCATAGGAAATGTCTTAACGGACGTCCTGGTAAAATTTTCGCTCAAATGAGGACGGAGTTCCAGATCACCAAAAAATCTATGGAGTATAGTACACGAAAATCAGAAAAATGGAGGGTTTACCTGCTCTGAGGATCGTTTGACCTTGAAAATTAGCCGTTTTTGCCGTGAGGGCCAACTCGCTCCATAGGTAAGGTTTTAACGGATGTCCAGGTAATATTTTGGAAAATAGGAGTTTGATATTCGGGATTACCAAAAAATCTATGGACTATAGCATATGAAAATTAGCAAAATAGGGGGTTTACCTACTTCGAGGATCGTTTGACGTTGAAAATTGGCCATTTTCGCTGTGAGGGACAATTGAATCCATAGGTAAGGTCTTAACGGACGTCCAGGTAAAAATTTTGGCACAAATAAGGTCGATATTCTGGATCACCGAAAAATCCATGGACTATAGCACACGAATATTGGCAAAATTAGGGTTTTATCTGCTCCGGGGATCGTCTGACCTTGAAAATGGGCCATTTTGGCCTTGAGGGCCAATTGGTTCCATAGGTAAGGTCTTCACGGACGTCTAGGTAAAAATTTTCCAAAAATGACTTTGGAATTCTGGATCACCAAAAAAGATAGTGAACTATGCATATGAAAATCGGAAATAGAGGGGTTATACCTTTTCTGGGGCTTTTTGACCTTGAAAATAGTCCTTTTTGGCCGTAAGGACCAAATGGCTCCATATGTAAGGTTTTAACGGATGTCCAGGTAAAAGTTTGGTAAAAATGAGGTCAGAAATCCCAATCACCAAAAAATCCATGAACTATAGCACATAAAATCTTCAAAGTGGGGGGTTTACCTTCTCCGGGGATCTTTTAACCTTTAAAATGGGCATTTTTGGCCGTGAGGGCCAACTTGCACCATAGGTAAGGTAACGGACATCCAGGTAAAATTTTGGCAAAAATGGGGTTGGAATCATGGATTACCAAAAAATCCATGGACTAGAACACATAAAAATTAGCAAAATGAGGGGTTTACCTGCTCCGGGGATCGTTTGACCTTGAAAATTAACCGTTTTGGCCGTGAGGGCCAACTGGCTCCATAGGTAAGGTAACATACGTCTAGGTAATGTTTTGGCAAAAATGAGTTCGGTATTCTGGATCACCAAAAAATCCACGGACTATAGCACACGAAAATTGGCAAAATGGGGGGTTTACGTGCTCCGAGTAAAATATGATCGTAATTTCGGATCACCAAAAAATCCATGGATTATAGCACACGATAATTGGTTAAATTTGGGGTTTACCTTCTCCGATGATAATTTGACATTGAAAATTGGCCGTTTTTGCCATGAGAGCCAACTGGATCCATAGGTAAGGTCTTAACGGATGTCTAGGTAAAATTTTGGCAATAATGAGGTCGGAATTCTGGATCACCAAAAAATCAATGGACTATAGCACACGAAAATCGGCATAATAGGAGGTTTACCTACTCCGGGGATAATTTGACCTTGAAAATGGGCCATTTAGGTAGTGCGGGCCAACTAGCTCCAAAGGTAAGGTCTTAACAGATGTCCAGTTAAATTTTTGGCAAAACAAAGGTCGAAATTTCGGATCACCAAAAAATCCACTGACTATAGCACACGAAAATTGGCAAAATGGGGGGGTTTACTTGCTGCGGGGACCATTTGACCTAGAGAATGATCCGTTTTAGCCGTGAGCACCAACTGGTTCCATAGGTAAGGTCTTGAGGGACGTCTAGGTAAAATTTTGGCAAAAATGAGGTCGCAATTCTGGATAACCAAAAAATACACGGACTATAGTACACGAAAATCGGCAAAATAAAGGATTACCTTCTCCGGGGATTATTTGACCTTGAATATGGGCCATTTTGGCCGTGAGGATCAACTAGCTCCATAGGTAAGGTCTTAACGGACGTCCAGGTAAAATTTTGGGAAAACTGAGGTCAGAATTTTGAATCACCAAAAAATCCATGAACTATAGCACACAAAAATTAGTAAAATAGGGAATTTATCAGCTATGGGGATCGTTTGACCTTGAAAATGTGTCATTTAGGCCGTGAGGGCCAACTGGCTCTATAGGTAAGCTCTTCACGGACGTCCAAGTAAATTTTTTATAAAAATGAGGTTGGAATTCTGATCACCAAAAAATATGGTGAACTATGCACATGAAAATCAGCAAAAGAGAGGTTTTACCTTCTCTGGGCTTGTTTGACCTTGAAAATAAGCTGTTTTGGCCGTGAGGGCCAATTGGCTCCATAGGTAAGGCCTTAACGGACATCCAGGTAAAATTTTGGTAAAAATAAGGTCAGAATTTCGAATCACCTAAAAGGATGGTGAACTATAAGTCATGAAAATTGGTAAAAGAGGGAGTTTACCTGCTCTAGAGCAGGTTTCACCTTGAAAATGGGCCATTTTGGCCATGAGGGCATGCTAGCTCCATAGGTAAGGTCTTAACAGACGTCCAGGAAAAAATTTGCCAAAAATGAGGTTGGAATTTTGGATAACCAAAAAATTCATGGACACAGCACACGAAAATCGGCAAAATGGGGGGTTTACCTGCTCTGTGGATTTTTTAACCTTGAAAATGGGACGTTTTGGCCGTGAGGGCAACTGGCTCAATAGGTAAGGTCTTAACGGACGTCCAGGTTAAATATTGGCAAAAATGAAGTCGTAATTATGGATCACTGAAAAATTAATGGACTATAGCACACGAAAATTGGGAAAATGGGGGTTTTACCTACTCCGAGGATCGTTTGACCTTGAAAATGGGCCATTTTGGCTGTGAGGGCCAACTGGCTCCATATGTAAGGTCTTAACGGACGTCCAGGTAACATTTTGGCAAAATTGAGGTCGGTATTCCGGATCACCAAAAAATCCATGGACTATAGCACACGAAAATCAGCAAAATGGGGGGTTTACCAGCTCCGGGGATCGTTTGACTTTGAAAATTGGTCGTTTAGGTCGTGACGGCCAACTGTCTCCATAGGTAAGGTCTTAACGGTATTCCAGCTAAAATTTTGTTAAAAATGAGTTCAGAATTCTAGATCACCAAAAAATTCATGGAATATTGCACACGAAAATCGGTAAAATAGGGAGTTTACCTACTCCGGGGATCGTTTGACATTGAAAATTGGCCATTTTCACCATGAGGGACAACTAGATTTATAGGAAATGTCTTAACGGATGTCCAGGTAAAATTTTGGCTTAAATGAGATCGGTATTCCAGATCACCAAAAAATCTGTGGACTATAGCAGACGAAAATTGGCAAAATAAGGGGTTTATCTTCTTCGGGGATCGTTTGACCTTTAAAATTGGCTGTTTTTGCCGTGAGGTTGAACTGGCTCCATAGATAAGGTCTAAACGGATATCCAGGTAATATTTTGGAAAAAATGAGTTCGGTATTATGGATCACTAAAAATTCTATGTACTTTATTACACGAAAATCAGCAAAATAAGGGGTTTAGCGACCCCGGGGATCGTTTGACGTTGAAAATTAGCCATTTTCACCGTAAGGGACAATTGGATCCATAAGTAAGGTCTTAACGGACGTCTAGGTAAAATTTTTGGCACAAGTAAGGTCGGTATTATGGATCACCAAAAAATCCATGGACTATAGCACATGAAAATCGGCAAATTGGGGGTTTACCTGCTCCGGGGATCATCTGACCTTGAAAATGGGCCATTTTGGCTGTGGCGGCCAACTGGCTCCATAGGTAAGGTCTTCACGAACGCCCATGTAAAATTTTTCCAAAAATGAGGTTAAAATTCTGGATCACCAAAAAAGATAGTGAACTATGCATATGAAAATCGGCAAAAGAGGGGTTTTACCTTCTCTGGGGCTTGTTTGACCTTGAAAATAGGCCGTTTTGGCCGTGAGGACCAAATGGCTCCATATGTAAGGTTTTAACGGACATCCAGGTAAAATTTTAGAAAAAATGAGGTCGAAAATCCCAATTCCCACAAAGTCTATGGACTATAACACTTGAAAATCTATAAACTAGGGATTTACCTGCTTCGGGGATGTTTTAACCTTTAAAATGGGCCTTTTTAGCCGTGAGGGCCAACTTGTTCCATAGGTAAGGTAACAGACATCCAGGTAAAATTTTGGCAAAAATGAGATTGGAATTATGGATTACCAAAAAATCCATACACTAGAACACCCGAAAATCGGCAAAATTAGGGGTTTAGTTGCTCCGGGGATCGTTTGACCTTAAAAATTGACCGTTTTGGCTGTGAGGGCCAATTGGCTCCATAAGTAAGCTAACGGACATTCAGGTAATGTTTTGGCAAAAATGAGTTCGGTATTCTGGATCATCAAAAAATCCATGGACTATAGCACACGAAAATTGGTAAAATGGGGGGTTTACTTGCTTCGGGGATCGTTTGACCTTGAAAATGGGACGTTTAGGTAGTGCGAGACAATTGACTTATTAGGTGAGGTTTTAACGGACGTCCAGGTAAAATGTGGTCGTAATTCCGAATCACCAAAAAATCCATGGATTAAAGCACACAAAAATTGGTAAAATTTGGAGTTTACCTTCTCCGAGGATAATTTGACATTGAAAATGGGCCATTTTTGCCCTGAGGGCCAACTGGCTCCATAGGTAAGCTCTTAACGGACGTCCAGTTAAATTTTTGGCAAAACAGAGGTCGAAATTCTGAATCACCAAAAAATCCATTGACTATAGCACACGAAAATTGGCAAAATGGGGGGTTTACCTGCTGCGGGGACCGTTTGACCTAGAGAATGATCTATTTTAGCCGTGAGTACTAACTGGCTCCATTGGTAAGGTCTTGAGGGACGTCCAGGTAAAATTTTGGCAAAAATGAGGTCGCAATTCTGGATCACCAAAAAATACATGGCTATAACACACAAAAATTTGCAAAATGGGGGATTACCTTCTCCGGGGATCGTTTGACCTTGAAAATGGGCCGTTTTGGCCGTGAGGGTCAACTCGCTCCATAGGTAAGGTCTTATCGGACGTCAAGGTAAAATTTTGGCAAAACTGAGGTCGGAATTCTTGATCACCAAAAAATCCATGAACTATAGCACATGAAAATCAGTAAAATGGGGGGTTTACCAGCTCTGGGGATTGTTTGACCTTGAAAATGTGTTGTTTTAGGCCGTGAGGGCTAACTGGCTCCATAGGTAAGGTCTTGACGGGTGTCCAAGTAATACTTTGGCAAAAATAAAGTCGAAATTCTGGATCAGCAAAAAATCCATGGTTTATAGCATACAAAAATCAGGAAAATGGGGGTTTACCTACTCTGGGGAACATTTTACCTTGAAAATTGGCCATTTTGGCCGTGAGGGCCAACTGGCTCTATAGGTAAGCTCTTCACGGACGTCCAAGTAAATTTTTTATAAAAATGAGGTTGGAATCCGGATCACCAAAAAATATGGTGAACTATGCACATGAAAATCGGTAAAAGAAAGATTTTACCTTAACTGGGCTTGTTTGACCTTGAAAATAAGCCGTTTTGGCTGTGAGGGCCAATTGGTTCCATAGGTAAGGTCTTAACGGATGTCTAGGTAAAATTTTGGTAAAAATGAGGTCAGAATTTCGAATGACCTAAAAAGATGGTGAACTATAACACATGAAAATTGGCAAAAGAGGGGGTTTACCTGCTCTAGAGCACGTTTGACCTTGAAAATGGGCAGTTTTGGCCGTGAGGGCATGCTAGCTCCATAGGTAAGGTCTTAATAGACGTACAAGTAAAATTTTGGCAAAAATGATGTTGGAATTGTGGATAACCAAAAAAACCATGGACTACGGCACATGAAAATCGGCAAAATGGGGGGGTTTACCTGCTCTGGGGATTTTTTGACCTTGAAAATGGGCCGTTTTGGCTGTGAGGGCAACTGGCTCAATAGGTAAGGTCTTAACAGACGTCCAGGTTAAATGTTGGCAAAAATGAAGTCGAAACTTTGGATCACCAAAAAATCCATGGACTATATCACACAAAAATTGGGAAAATGGGGGTTTTACCTACTCCGAGGATCGTTTGACCTTGGAAATGGGCCATTTTGGCTGTGAGGGCCAAGTGGCTCCATAGGTAAGGTCTTAACGGACGTCCAAGTAAAATTTGGGAAAAGGGTCAAATGCCCCCTCAACCTTTAGCCATATTTCCAACTACACACTTAACCTTTTCGGGGGTCCTATTACCCCCCTGAACCTTTTTATTTTTATATTATTTCACCCTCAGACGCTGATGTGTCCACATACGTGAACTCACCTTCGTGAGGCGCGTAACAACGTAATAAAATGTCCATGTGGAGTCCAAATAATCCTCCCAACGGTAACTTTACTCTTTATATAACCCATACATTTATTTTTTATTCTTTTCTCAATTCATTTATCTCCATCTCTTTTGTTCTTGAATAAAAGCTCTCTCTCTTCTTTGTTTTTCATCCACCATTTTCAAAGCTTGAATTTAGTTGTTGTATCTTCTCCAACTAAGATTGAATGTAGGGTTTGCAATTTTCTCGGATTTCCCAATTCGACAGCTTGATTTTTTTTTCACTTTGTGTTATTAGGGTTAGTAATGTCAAATGCAAAATTGAATAAGCTATGCATGGAAGAATCAGACCCAATGCTCAAAACCATAGTACGATGCAAACATGGAAGTTTGTTGCATATGCAAACTTCTTGGTCGAAGTCGAATCCCGGAAGACGATTTTGGTCTTGCCCCTACTATGGTGTATGTGAATTTTCTTCAGTTGTTTGATTTTGTTGGGTTTAATTGATGTGAATGTTAATAACATTAATATATATTTTTTATTTTTTCAGGAGAACAATTGTCATTTTTTTCGATGGAGAGACAGAGAAGAAATCGATCCAAGATCCCAATTTATCCTCCCAAAATTGGTGAACAAAATCAAAGAGTTGGAAGATGAAGTTTGGAGGAGACAGATTCAAATCAATGAGCAACAAGTTCTGATTGATAATTTGACAGTAGAGAAGAGGTTCAAACGAAGAAAGTTGAAATGGTGTACGTTTGATTGGAAGGTCATTTTCTGTATTTTGATTTGTGTTGTTGCCTTGTTCATCAACAACCTATTTCAAAGTAGGGTTCATTCAAGTATTGAACTAATTGAATTGCCATAACGTATGTGAGTAGTGAGTAGTGAAAAGAGTTGAAACTCTCTTTTGGTTGTCATATGTAATATGAGAAATTTTGTATATCAATATATGAATCCTTTCAGATAAAGTAGTTGATATAGTAGTGTCTATATTACAACAAATACGGGAGAAATTGAATAAACATAACACCATTTGTAAAATAGAAGGCCTTTAATTGACATAATCGATTGTAAAACAGGCCTCACATAAGGTCAACTACAATCAAAAACCAAAAACCAAAAACAAAAACATAATTTGATGTTCAATACTAATACATCATCATTCAAAATGGGAAATATTTTCATGCCTACTTAAAACAGTACTACAATATCATTACTTCCTAGATTGGATTGTTTGAACTACTTCTTTTTGATTTTTTTCTTTGTTCCTCTCTCATTTCTTGAAGTTTTCTTGTTGAGATTGCTGCTTTTCCATTCCATTTCAACTTGGGTGCAGTACTTGGTTTGTAACCAATATCACCAAGAATATCGCCAGATTTTGTCACCTTTGTTGTACCAAAGAGAGAAGATCTTACAACTTGACATCCCAGGCTGTATTCAAATTATGAAATAATTAGTGAGTGAGTTGAGTTTGTAGTTAAACATAAAAAAAAAGTATAATTGAATCAATAGAAAACACTTACATTGAGAGCTTTGAATCCATTTTCATCTTGAAACACACCCATTCCAACATGGTAATTAGCAGGTGATGGACATGTAGGAGGTGCACTAGCTGCTGCAGTTGGTCTTCCTCTTGCACTCTTTGCAGGTGTTGCAGATGCATTAGGTGTTGCAGGTGCAATAGGTGGTCTTCCTCTTGCACCTTTTGTAAGTGCTGCAGATGCACTAGGTACTGCCAGTGGTCTTCCTCTTGACCTCTTTGCAGGTCCTGGAGATGCACTAGGTACTGCAGGTGGTCTTCCTCTTGACCTCTTTGCAGGTCCTGGAGATGCACTAGGTGCTGCAGGTGGTCTTCCTCTTGACCTCTTTGCAGGTCCACGGAGATGCACTAGGTGCCGCAGGTGGTCTTCCTTTTGACCTCTTTGTAGAATGCTCACCTTTGTTTGTGCTTTCTATAAATATAGTTAAAAATAATTGTAGTTATTACATATGAGATCTCTATCACATACCAAATTAAAGGTAAAGATGTTACCTTTGGTCTGCCTAAACCTGAAGTTTTGCCATTTCCCTTGTCTATATTTGATGGTTCTTCCCTTGTTGATGACTCAACCCTTTGTGGACATCCTCTCTTGTTATGGCCTCTAACATTACAGTTACTACATGTCATGGCAAGTCCAGTTCTAGGTAGCTTTCCAGATTTTTTACTCTCACCGACTTCCTTCTTTCTAAGTTTACGGCCCGCTGTGCATGCTTTATTTTCGGTGGTGCAACCGTAGGGTTAGTAGATACAGCCACATCTCCATGTTTGTGACAGGTTGAAGGACATTGGCATAAGTCCTCAAGTAAGTTGCCTTACTATAGCAGGTTGTCAATGTAGTCAAGAGGTTCACATTTCTTAAAGTAAATGGCAGCCACGGCATGTGCGCATGGTATGCCTTTTAAGCGCCATACCCTACAACTACAAGTCCACCTACCAAGATCCACATTTGTGTTGAAATGGCCCTTCTTTCACTTCAAATCCATCAACTCCATTAAATTCAATATTACAATTCACCGACCTATCAATATTCTCCGTAGTACCTTCAAAGACATTGGAGAGAAATCACACATCCAAGTATTTGTGAACTCTCTTAACTTGGCTATTCTTGTCATCATCTTTACTCTTATCTCATCAAGCATAGTAATAATTGTCTTGTGCCTAGCTGCCAAGATCCATGAATTAAAGCACTCAGACATATTGTTGTCTACAGAATCATATTTTACTTGACTATTAAAGTAAACCTTACACCAGTACTCTATGTTGTAGTACATAAGATCATCCATCATTTTTTCTGGACCAAGCAACTTCATCTTTGCAACATTTTTCCTTAATTGAGATTCAAAGGTACTCTTTGCAATAGACCAAAAATGTTGTCTTCTTTGGAGACCTCTCCAGTCCTTAGCTGTCACGACCCAAGTCTAGGGCTTAGACATGACCGGCGAATGAGGAACCCGAGGGAACCCCAAACAAGCCTCATAGCATATCATTATACATCCTTGGTCGCGAAAGCAATTAAAATGACCATAAGCGATACGCATAATCAAGGGGAAATTGGGACTAAGGGAGCAAGACAAAAAGAGAATAATACATAAATACCATAGATGAGTCAAGCTCAAACACAATACACAACTTGTCCAACACCACCTCTAAACATGGATACTTAGCGGGGGTCGAGACAAACTACCGGGCTCACCCTCATAGTCAATACACAATTAAAAGGAAAAGGTCTTATACATAGCAAAAGATCATGAGCAACGTCCCCGGAATGGAGGACTCACCAATAACCTTGATAGGAAATCGTATCAGCCACGTGGAGGAGGATGGTCAGACGGTGCCCCGGTCCCTACATGGTGACATCATGTAGGCATAGAGTATGCATTAGTACGTTTGAATGTACTAAGTATATGGGATGCAATGCAATGCAACAATGGATGGACATTATAGGCAAAAT
Source organism: Solanum commersonii (assembly GCA_029007595.1). Taxonomy (NCBI): domain Eukaryota; kingdom Viridiplantae; phylum Streptophyta; class Magnoliopsida; order Solanales; family Solanaceae; genus Solanum; species Solanum commersonii. The sequence goes on from JAJTWQ010000186.1 coordinate 706,009, forward strand.
GCATAATCGTACCCGATAGATAACATATTAATGAGATGATATGTATAATGATGCTTATATAAAAATCATATTTAGTAGGGCATAGTATATGTGTAGTGAGTGACCATCAATATAGCATTTCCAAGGCCTACCACCCCCTTGGAGAGGCGAAAGAGGTACAAACCCCTCAATGTGGTTACCGGGCCTACCACCTCCCGAGTTAGGGACCAAGGTACAAACCCTCGATATGGTTATACGGGCCTACTACCCCGTACTAGGCAACCAAGGTACAAACCCCTCGATACGGTTATACGGACCTACTACCCCCGTACTAGGCAACCAAGGTACCAACCCCCTTGATACGGTTACCCGAGCCTACAACCCCGAGCTAGGCTTGGTCGACTCACACACTATATAGAGAAAATCATATACATGTATCCATTTCATCATCATTTCAATACTTATATAATCATCCGACTCATAGGACGTACATTGGACCTTCCATTTCATAAGAATTCTATAAATGACATTTTATCAAACATATGGTGGACTACTTGTTCATGTAAATAAAATCATGTGTTTCAAGAGTACTAAGTCCAACCAATTTTCAAAATCCATATAAAACAACCCACCAACAACATACATATATATATACATATATAACAACCTTCATAATTTGATCATGGAGGCATGAAAACCATAAACATCACATAATAATACCATTTCATGAAAATATGCAAGATAGACCTTAATAGGGTGTGTAGTAGTGATTCCATAATTCAAGAGTTCATAAATGATCATAAGGACCCATAAACTTGAAGTAAAATAGAGGATAAATGGTTGGATTTGTGGAAAGGAAGGTTTCCACAATCAACCCACATACCTCAACTTTGGAGAATTCTTGATGAAGATTGGAATGGAGAATTGCTTGAGATTGAATCTTGAATCCGGAATTAAAGCTTGGGATTCTTGAATTTGGTGGATGATCTTGGTGGAATTTTTGGAGAGGGCTTAGAGAGAGTTTTTGGATGTTTTGAAGTTAAATGACTAAGTATGGATATGTCCCCTTTTTATAAAAAAAACGTCCCAACACTTAGAAAAAAATGAGGCGGGTGAACGGTGTTTTCTGCTCTCGGAATTTGCATTTTCTGCCGGACAGTTTTACGAAAACGATCATAACTCCTTCATCCTAACTCGAATGAGGTGAAACAAATTGCGTTGAAAGCTATCTCATAGAGCTTCAATTTTTTATAGTTTGAGCTCCTTCTAGTTCCTTGTGTGCTGAGAGATATGCCCCTTTAAAGTTGACCCTCAAAATCGCATTTTTTGCGATTTTCTAATTTTGATACGGTTGCTCTTAAATTCGGGTTAGACCCATTTCCCACTCAATTTGACCCCCTGAATAAGAATATGAAGTCGAATTTTTGAAATGATGCACAGATTTTGAGATATATGAAAATTACAATTTTAGGTGTTTCCGAAGTACATTTTCGGGCATTTTTGGGGTCGTTTCATTAGCCCAGTTAGCTAAGATGTGTCTAGCACACATTCTATGTTCAGCAAGAGGTAAAATATTTAAAATTGCTCCTATTAATCCCTGTAATAGTTCTAGATATGTTATAATAACAAATATATGAAAATTGATAAAGATAAATACAAAATAAAATAGTACACATACCTTTTGCATATCTGTAATTTGGGTGAGATCTTCACCATCTCCTAGTCCTAGATCTTCCTTCAACAGTTTGATAAACCATGTCCATGTCTCTTTATTTTCATACTCAACTACTGCCCAAGCAAGTGGCAAAGATCTCGGTTATTACCATCTTTGGCCACAGCAACTAACAATTGTCCTCTACAAACTCCTTTAAGAAAACAACCATCTAAACCTATGCACTTTCTACAATTTTGGAATGCCTTCTTCAATGGATCAAAGCATATGTAAAAGCTCTGAAATATTGGCCTACCAAGAGCATCAGGTTCACCAAGTTTAACAACACAAGTGCTCCCTGGATTGGTCCTCAACAATTCATCTTTATAGTCAAGAATTTTGCCAAATTTCACAATATGATCACCCATGATATCTTTCAACACTTTAGCTCTTGCCCTCCTAACAGTAGTCTTGCCAACATGAATTTTAAATTTTTTCCTTATCAACTCTTGCAACTTGAAAACTCTTATATTTGGCTGCTCATTAATCCTTTTTCTAAAGTGTGTAGATATGAACTTTGCATTACACAAATAATTTCTAGTTGTGCTGTTACAACTATGCTTTGGATTGTAAGTCTTTATCATGAAATTATTTGTTGTTTTGTCAAGACATGCAAACAAAAGCCATGGGCAACCTTCCTTGCACCTACATCTAACTCTTTTTGGCTCATTCACACACTTCTCTATTTGAACTCTTTTCTAGACAAACATATTTACTAACTGCTCTTCTAAATTCATTCACATCTGCAAATACCATACCCAACTGCCATACAACTTTCTTGGCAGTAGGATCATGTATAATTTTCTAATTATTTGGTCTCCTCCTTCTTTTTACAGTTCTTGGTAAATGTACTCTTTCAGATTCAACACATTCATCACTAAATTCATCTTCATCTATTTCAAAACTTCCATCATCAGAACTTGCAAAATAAGGCTCATCACCTCCTAATCTTCCTTCAACACTTATTTTACCTGTTTGAGTTTCATCAAAACCTAAATCTGCTCCAGCTTCACCTACTGGTACCTCTTCAGTATCAGCTGGTACTCTCTTTTCTTTTTCTTCTTTGAAAAGATCTTTTTTCAGCCCTCAACTCCCTAACCTCTTCATGTACATCACTACCATAGTCCTCATCATCATCTCCCACCAATCCACATTCAGACTCAACACTATCTTCAGTTGAGTAATCGAACCCTCTTTTTCTAAGAAATCGGATTCAACGGGGCCTGAAACTAGATCATCGGCATCTTCAATACTAGGATTTGCAGCAAAGGACGGGAGTTGTAGTGGAAGGAGATCTAGGAGCAGCAGTTGTAGTGGGTGGAGTTTCTTTGGAAGGAGATTTAGGAGCGGCGAGTTGTAGTGGAATGAGTTGTGGTAGTGAAAGGAGATCTAGGAGAAGAAGTTGTGGTGGGAGGAGTTGGGGTAGAAGCGAGATCTAGTATCAAAGGTAGTAAAAGGGTCTTCATCTACCCCACTTTGTTCATTTACTTTATTAAAAGTTGAACCAGATTCCTCCATATCCCCATGAGGAACATTTTCTAATAAAATAAGGGTGGGGTCCACAACTGCATCATCAATCAAGTGCTTTACATATACCTCCACAATATCTCCATCTTCCAAAGAATAACTTAAGTCTAAAATATCCATATCATTATGAATATCTTCCAAAATACCACTGTTAGGAGGTTTAATACTAAATGTGCAAGTTGTTGTGTATCCTAATTCTTTAATGTAGCCTCTTAATTCAAAATAGGACAGTCTATCCACATCAACATCCAAAACTCGTAACTTGCCCACCACCGTAAACTAGTTGTCCACTACTCAAATCTAATACTCCACCATGATACCATCTTAAAGTAACCAAAGTAAATCCACTCATCTCCTACCTGAACAGAGGTAACACTAGTAAGGAATGAGAAACTCTACTTTTTGAGGTTGTACTTTACCAGTAAACTACAAGACTATATAAATTCACGAAAATAAGTAAATAACTATTAAAATCCCTAATAAACTACATACAATGACACACATATCAAAATAGCATTTGAATGCCTGTACAACAAATTCCCTAAAAATCAACACTACCATCAAAACTAAAATCAAATATCAACATAACATTCAGTTGGTAAAGAATAACGTTCAATTAGAACTAACCCTAATAAACATTAAAAGGCCCTAAAAACCTCCACACTACAACACACCAGTCAAAATAGCATTTGAATACGCAGTAAAAAAAAACCCTAATCAAACACTAAATCAAAATAGTATTTAGCTAGTAAAGATCTAACCTTTTCTCTAAAAAAATAGTAACTAAGCTTCCGAGCAACGTCAATAATGGAAGATCGGTGAGAAAAGGAAGAAGAACTAGAGATTTAAGAAGAAGATCGTAGAATTAATCTAAGGAAGAAGAATGAGGGTTAATTTGGTTCAAAGGTAAAGGTAAAGTTTTATGACACGTGTCAATATGTAAGTCGTGTAAAGTCGTGTAAAGTCCACTAATATATACGTGGATAGCGCGTGTATACAAACATTTTTTATAAATCTGGTTTAGGTGGACACATCAGCGTCTGAGGGTGAAATAATATAAAAATAAAAAGGTTCAGGGGGGTAATAGGACCCCCGAAAAGGTTAAGTGTGTAGTTGGAAATATGGCTAAAGGTTGAGGGGGCATTTGACCCTTTTCTCAGTAAAATTTTGGCAAAACTGAGGTCGGTATTCCAGATGACCAAAAAATCCATGGATTATAGCACACGAAAATCAACAAAATGGAGGGGTTTACTATCTCTAGGGATCTTTTGACCTTGAAAATGGGTCATTTAGGCCGTGACGGCCAACTATCTCCATAGGTAAGGTCTTAACGGGCTTCTAGTTAAAATTTTGGCAAAAATGAGTTCAGAATTCTAGATCACCAAAAAATCCATGGACTATAGCACACGAAAATCAGTAAAATAAGGGTTTACCTAGTCCGGGGATCGTTTGACATTGAAAATTGGCCATTGTTGCAATGAGGGACAACTAGATCCACAGGAAATGTCTTAATGGACGTCCAGGTAAAATTTTGGCTCAAATGAGGTCGGTATTCCAGATCATCAATATATTTATGGACTATAGCGGTCAAAAATTGCCAAAATGGGGGGTTTACCTACTCCGGGGATCGTTTGAACATGAAAATTGGCCGTTTTTGCCGTAAGGACCAACTGGCTCCATAGATAAGGTCTTAACGGACCTCCAGGTAAAAGTTTGATAAAATTGAGGTTGGTATTCCGGATCACCAAAAAATCCATGGACTATAGCACACAAAAATTAGCAAAATGGGGGCTTTACCAGCTCTGGGGATCGTTTGACCTTGAGAATGGGACGTTTAGGCCGTGACAGCCAACTGGTTCCATAGGTAAGGTCTTAACGGGCTTCCAGTTAGAATTTTGGCAAAAATGTGTACAGAATTCTAGATCACCAAAAAATTCATGGACTATAAGACACGAAAACTAGTAAAATGGGGGGTTTACCTACTCCGGGGATCGTTTCACATTGATAATTGGCCATTTTCACCATGAGAGACAAATAGATCTATAGGAAATGTCTTAATGGACGTCCAAGTAAAATTTTGGCTCAAATGAGGTCGGTATTCCAGACCACCAAAAAATCTATGGACTATAGCACACGAAAATTGGCAAAATGGGGGTTTACCTATTTTGGGAATTGTTTGACATTGAAAATTGGTCGTTTTTGTCGTGAGAGTCAACTGGCTCCGTAGGTAAGGTCTTAACGGATATCCAGGTAATATTTTGGAAAAAATCAGTTCGATATTCTAGATTACCAAAAAATATATGGACTACAGCATACGAAAATTAGCAAAATAGGGGGTTTACTTGCTTCGGGGATCGTTTGACGTTGAAAATTGACCATTTTCGCCGTGAGGGATAATTGGATCCATAGGTAAGGTCTTAACGGACGTCTAGGTAAAATTTTTGGCACAAATAAGGTCGATATTCTGGATCACCAAAAAATTCATGGATTATAGCACATGAAAATTGGCAAAAAATTGGGGGTTTACCCGCTCCGGGGATCGTCTAACCTTGAAAATGGGCCATTTTGGCCGTGAGAGCCAACTGGCTCCATAGGTAAGGTCTTCACGGACGTCCAGGTATAATTTTTCTTAACATGAGGTTGTAATTCTGGATCACCAAAAAAGATAGTGACCTATGCATATGAAAATTGGCAAAAGAAGGGTTTTATTTTCATTGGGGCTTGTTTGACCTTGAAATTAGGCCGTTTTGGCCGTGATGACCAAATGGCTCCATATGTAAGGTTTAAACGGACGTCCATGTTAAATGTTGGCAAAAATGAAGTTGGAATTTTGGATCACCAAAAAATCCATAGACTATGCACACAAAAATTGGCAAAATAGGGGGTTTACCTACTCCGGGGATTGTTTGACCTTGAAAATGGGCCATTTTGGCTATGAGGGACAACTGGCTCCATAGGTAAAGTCTTAACGGACGTCCAGGTAAAAGTTTGGTAAAATTGAGGTCGGAATTTTGGATCACCAAAAAATCCATGGACTATAGCACATGAATATCAGTAAAATGGGGGGTTTACCAGCTCTAGGGAACGTTTGACCTTGAAAATGTGCCGTTTAGGCCGTGAGGGCCAACTTACTCCATAAGTAAGGTCTTGACGAATGTCCATGTAAACTTTTGACCAAAATAAGGTCAAAATTCTGGATCACCAAAAAATCCATGGATTATAGCATACGAAAATCAACAAAATGGGGTTTACCTGCTTCAGGGATGGTTAGACCTTGAAAATGGGACGTTTTGGCCATGAAGGCCAACTGGCTCCATAGGTAAGGCCTTAACGGACGTCCAGGTAAAATTTTGGCAAAAATTAGGTCAGAATTTTGGATCACCAAAAAATCCATTGACTATAGCACACGAAAATTTACAAAATGGGGGGTTTACCTGCTGCGGATATCGTTTGACCTAGAGAATGGGCCGTTTTGGCTGTGATCGCCAACTGGCTCCATAGGTAAGGTTTTGACGGATGTCCAGGTTAAATGTTGGCAAAAATAAGGTCGAAATTTTGAATCAGCAAAAATACATGGACTATAGCACACGAAAATTGGCAAATAAAGGGTTTACCTACTCTGGGGATCGTTTGACCTTGAAAATGGGACAATTTAGATGTGAGGGCCAACTGGCTCCATAGGTAAGGTCTTAAGGGACGTCCAAGTAAAATTTTTACAAAACTGAGGTCGAAATTTCGGATCACCAAAAAATACATGGACTATAGCACACAAAAATTAGCAAAATAGGGGGTTTACCAGCTCCGGGGATCGTTTGACCTTGAATCTGTGCCGTTTAGGCCATGAGGGCCAACTCGCTCCATAGGTAAGGTCTTAACAGGCTTCCAGTTAAAATTTTGGCAAAAATAAGGTCGAAATTCTAGATCACCAAAAAATCCATGAATTATAGCACATGAAAATTGGTAAAATGAGGGGTTTCCCTGTTCCAGGGATCGTTTGACGTTGAAAATTGGCCATTTTCTTTGTGAGGGACATTTTGAACCAAAGGTAAGGTCTTAAGGAACGTCCAAGTAAAATTTTGGCACAAATAAGGTTGGTATTATGGATCACCACAAAATCCATAGACTATAGCACATGAAAATTGGCAAAACTTGGGGTTTACCTGCTCCGGGGATTGTCTGACCTCTAAAATGGGTCATTTTGGCTGTGAGGGCTAACTGGCTCGATAGGTAAGGTCTTAACGGACATCCATGTAAAATTTTGGCAAAACTGCGATCGGAATTCTGGATCACCAAAAAATCCATGGACTATAGCACACGAAAATCAGCAAATTGGGAGGTTTACCAGCTCCGTGGATTGTTTAACCTTGAAAATGGGTCATTTAGGACGTGACAGCCAACTGGCTTCATATGTTAGGTTTTAACAGGCTTTCAATTAAATTTTTGGGAAAAATAAGTCTGGAATTCTAGATCACCAAAAAATCCATGGACTATAGCACACGAAAATTGGCAAAATGGGTAGTTTAACTGCTCCAAGGATTGTTTAACCTTGAAAATGGGCCATTTTGGACGTGAGGGCCAACTGGCTATATAGGTAAGGTCTTAACGGACGTCCAGGTTAAATGTTGGCATAAATGAAGTTGGAATTTTGGATCACCAAAAAATCCATGGACTATAGCACACGAAAATTGACAAAATGGGTGGTTTACCTACTCTGGGGATCGTTTGACCTTGAAAATGGGCCATTTTGGCTGTGAGGGACAACTGGCTCTATAGCTAAGGTGTTAACGGACGTCCAGGTAAAAGTTTGGTAAAATTGAGGTCGGAATTTCAGATCACCAAAAAATCCATAGATTATAGCACACGAATATCAGCAAAATTGGGGGTTTACCAGCTCTGGAGATCGTTTGACCTTGAAAACGTGCCATTTAGGCCGTGAGGGCCAGCTTACTCCATATGTAAGGTCTTGATGGATGTTAAGATAAAATTTTGGCAAAAATGAGTCCAAAATTCTGGATTACCAAAAAATCCATGGGTTATAGCATACAAAAATCAGCAAAATGGGGGTTTACCTGCTTCGGGGATCGTTTGACCTTGAAAATGAAACGTTTTAGCCATGAGGGTCAACTGGCTCCATAAGTAAGGCCTTAACGGATGTCTAGGTAAAAATTTGGCAAATATTAGGTCAGAATTCTGGATCAACAAAAAATCCAATGACTATAGCATACGGAAATTTGCAAAATGGGTGGTTTACCTACTGCGGGGATCGGTTAACCTAGAGAATGGGCCGTTTTGGCTGTGAGTGCCAACTAGCTCCATAGGTAAGATTTTGATGGATGTCCAGGTTAAATGTTGGCAAAAATGAGGTCGAAATTTTGAATCACCAAAAAATACATAGACTATATCACACGAAAATTGGCAAAATGGGGGGTTTACCTACTTTGGATATCGTTTGGCATTAAAAATGGGGCAATTTGGCTGTGAGGGCCAACTGGCTCCATAGGTAAGGTCTTAAAAGACGTCCAGGTAAAATTTTGGCAAAACTGAGGTCGAAATTCTGGATCACTAATAAATACATGGACTATATCACACAAAAATCAGCAAAATGGGGGGTTTACCTGGTTTGGAGCACGTTTGACCATGAAAATGGGCCTTTTTAGATATGAGGGCCAGCTAGCTCCATAGGTAATGTCTTAACGGACGTCTAGGTAATATTTTGGCAATAATGAGGTTGAAATTCTAGATCACAAAACAATCCATGACTATAGCACACAAAAATTGGTAAAATGGGTGGTTTCCCTGTTACGGGGATCATTTAACGTTGAAAATTGGCCATTTTCACCGTGAGGGACAATTGGATCCATAGGTAAGGTTTTAACGGACATCCAGGTAAAATTTTGGCACAAATGAGGTCGGTATTCTAGATCACCAAAAAATCCATGGACTATAGCACATGAAAATTAGCAAAATTTGGGGTTTACCTGCTCCGGGGATCGTCTGACCTTGAAAATGGGTCGTTTTGGTTGTGAGGGCCAACTGGGTCCATAGGTAAGGTCTTACCGGACGTCAAGGTAAAATTTCGGCAAAACTGAGGTCGAAATTCTGGATCACCAAAAAATCCATGGACTATAGCACATAAAAATCAGCAAATTGGGAGTTTTACCAGCTTCGGGGATCGTTTAACCTTAAAAATGGGCCGTTTAGGCCGTCACGACCAACTGTCTCCATAGGTTAGATTTTAATGGGCTTCCAATTAAATTTTTGGCAAAAATAAGTTTGGAATTCTATATCACCAAAAAATTCATGGACTATAGCACATGAAAATCGGTAAAATGGGGGGTTTTCCTGCTACGGGGATCGTTTGACGTTGAAAATTGGCCATTTTCACCATGAGGGACAATTGGATCCATAGGTAAGGTCTTAACGAACGTCCAGGTAAAATTTTGGCACAAATGAGGTCGGTATTCTGGATCACAAAAAAATCCATGGACTATAGCACATGAAAATGGGCAAAATGGGGGGTTTACATGCTTCGGGGTATGTTTGACCTTGAAAAGAGGCTATTTTGGCCGTGAAGGCCAACTGGATCCATAGGTAAGGTCTTAACAGACGTCCACGTAAAATCTTTCCAAAAATGAGGCCAAAATTTTGGATCACAAAAAAATCCATACACTATAGCACACAAAAATTGGAAAAATGGGGGGTTTACCTGCACCGGGGGTCATTTGACCTTGAAAATAGGTAGTTTTGGTCATGAAGGCCGACTGGCTCCACAGGTAAGATCTTAACAAACGTCCACGTAAAATTTAGGGAAAAATGAGGTCGAAATTCTAGATCACCAAAAAATCCATGGACTATAGCACAAGAAAATTGGTAAAATGCGGGGTTTACTTGCACCAGGGTTCGTTTGACATTCAAAATTGGCAGTTTTGGCCATGAAGCCAACTGGCTCCTTAGGTAAGGTCTTAACAGACGTCCATGGAAATTTTGGCTAAAAGGAGGTCGGAATTTTGGATCACCAGAAAATCCATGGACTATAGCATAGAAAAATTAGCAAAATGGGGGGTTTACCTGCACCGGGGATCATTTGACCTTAAAATGGGCTGTTTTGGCCGTGAGGGCCAACCAGATCCGTAGGTAAGATCTTAACGAACGTCCATGTAAAATTTGGGCAAAAATGAAGTCGGATATCCGGATCACCAAAAAATTCATGGACTATAGAACACAAAAATTGGCAAAATTGAAGGGTTACCTACTCCGGGCTTTGTTTGACCTTAAAATTAGGTCATTTTGGCCATGAGGACCAATTGGCTCCATAGGTAAGGTCTTAACGAACGTTCACGTAAATTTTTGGCAAAAATAAGGTTAGAATTCTTAATCACAAAAAATCCATGGACTTAGCACATAAAAATCAGCAAAATAAGGGGTTTACCTGCTTCGGCGATTGTTTGACCTTGAAAATGGGCCGTTTTGGCCGTGAGGACTAGCTGGCTCTATTGGTAAGGCCTTAACGGACATCCACGTAACATTTCAGCAGAAATGAGGTCAAAATTTTAGATCACCAAAATATCTATGGACTATAGCACACGAAAATTGGAAAAATATATATTTTACCTGCTCCAGGAATCATTTGACCTTGAAAATGGGCCGTTTTGGCCGTGAGGGCCAACTGGCTCCATAGGTAAGGTCTTAACGGATGTCCAGGAAAATTTTTGGCAAAAATAAGGTCAAAATTCTGGATCACCAAAAAATCAATAGATAATAGCACACAAAAAGCGGCAAAATAGAGGGTTTACTTGCTTTGAGGATTGTTTGACCTTGAAAATGGGTCGTTTTGGTCGTGAGTGCCAACTGGTACCATAGGTAAGGTTTTAACGAACGTCAAGGTAAAATTTTAGCAAAAATGAGGTCGAAATTCCGAATCACCAAAAAAGATTGTGAACTATAGCACATGAGAATAGGTAAAAGAGGGGGTTTACCGGTTCTGGGGTTCGTTTGACTTTCAAAATGGACCATTTTGGCCGTGAGGGCCAACTGGCTCTATAGGTAAGGTCTTACTAGATATCCAGGTAAAATTTTAGCAAAATTTAGGTCGAAATTCCAGATCACCCAAAAAGATGGTAAACTATAGCACATGAAAATTGGTAAAATAAGGGGTTTACCTACTCTAGGGCTTATTTGACCTAGAAAATGGGTCGTTTTGGCCTTTAAGTTCAACTGGCTCCATAGGTAAGGTCTTAACAGAAGTCCAGGTAAAATTTTGGCAAAAATGAGGTCAAAATTCTGGATCACCAAAAAAGATGGTGAGCTATAGCACATGAAAATCGGTAAAAGAGGGTGTTTACCTACTTTGGGGATCGTTTGACTTAGAAAATGGGTTGTTTTGTCCGTGAGGGCCAACTGGCTCAATAGGTAAGGTCTTAAGGGACGTCTAGGTAAAATTTTGGCAAAAATGATGTCAGAATTCTGGATCACCAAAAAATCCAGATTATAGCACACAAAAATTGGCAAAATGGGGGTTTACCTGCTCTGGGAATGATTTGACCTTGAAAATGGGCCGTTTTGGCCGTGAAGGCCAACTGGATCTATAGGTAAGGTCTTACCGGACATCTAGGTAATATTTTGGCAAAAAAAGGTTGGAATTTTGGATCACCAAAAAATCCATGGACTATAGCACACAAAAATTGGCAAAAAGAGGTGTTTACCTGCTCCGGGGATCGTTTTACCTTGAAAATGGGCTGTTTTGGCCGTGTGGGCCAACTAGCTCCATAGGTAAGGTCTTAACGGACGTCCAGGTAAAATTTTGGCAAAAATTCGGTCAAAATTCTAGATCACTAAAAAATCCAAGCACTATAGCGCATGAAATTCGGCAAAATGGGGGGTTTACCCTCTCTGAGGATCGTTTGAATATGTAAATGTGTCATTTTTGTCGTGAGGGTCAATTAGCCCCATCGATAAGGTCTTAACAGACGTCCAGGTAAAATTTTGGTAAAAATGAGGTCAAAATTCTAGATCACCAAAATATCCATGGACTATAGTACAAGAAAATTGGTAAAAAAGTGAGGTTTACCTTCTTTGGGGCTTGTTTGACTTTGAAAATGGGCCGTTTTAGCCATGAGGGTCAACTGGCTCCATAGGTAAGGTCTTAAAAGACGCTAGGTAAAATTTTGGCAAAAATGAGGTCAGAATTCCGGATCACCAAAAAATTCATGGATTATAGAAAATGAAAATTGGTAAAATGGGAGGTTTACCTGCTCCGGGGTTCGTTTGACTTTGAAAATGGGTTGTTTTATCTGTGAGGGCCAATTGGCTCCATAGTTATGGTCTTAACGGACATTGACGTAATATTTTGGTAAAAATAAGATCAAAATTCAGGATCACCAAAAATCCATGGACTAGAGCACACGAAAATCGGTAAAATGGGGGGTTTACCTACTCTGTGGATCATTTGACCTTGAAAATTGGCCGTTTTGGCGGTGAGGGCCAACTGGCCCCATAGGTAAGGTCTTAACGAACGTCCAGGTAAAATTTTGGCAAAAATGAGGTGGGATTTCCGGATCACCAAAAAATCAATGGAGTATAGCACACGAAAATTGGCAAAATGGGGGGTTTACCTTCTCCAAGGGTCGTTTGACCTTGAAAATGGGCCATTTTGGCCGTGATGGCAACTGGATCTATAGGTAAGGTCTTAACGAACGTCCAGGTAAAATTTTTGCCAAAATGTGGTCAGAATTTCGAATCACCAAAATGGGACGTTTTTACCTGCTCTGGAGCAGGTTTGATCTTGAAAATGGATTTTTGGACATGAGGGCCACCTGGCTCCATAGGTAAGGTCTTCACCGACGTCTAAGTAAATTTTGTGCAAAAATGAGGTTGGAATTCCGGATCACTAAAAAAGATGGTGAACTATAGCATATGAAAATCGGTAAAAGAGGGGTATACTTGCTTTGGGAATTGTTTGACCTTGAAAATGGGTTGTTTTGGCCGTGAGGGCCAACTGGCTCAATAGGTAAGGTCTTAAGGGACGTCTAGGTAAATTTTTGGCAAAAATGAGGTCGGAATTCTGAATCACCAAAAAATCTATGGACTATAGCACACAAAAATCGGCAAAATAAGTGGTTTACCTGCTCTAGGGATCGTTTGACCTTGAAAATGGGCAGTTGTTGCTGTGAGGGCAAACTGGCTCCATAGGTATTGTCTTAATGGATGTCCAGGCAAAATTTTGCAAAAATGAGGTCAAAATTCTAGATCAAGAAAAAATCCATGGACTATAGCACACGAAAATTGGCAAAATGGGGGGTTTACCTGCTCCGGAGATCGTTTGACCTTGAAAATGGGTCGTTTAGGTAGTGCGGGCCAACTGGCTTAACATGTAAGGTTTCAAGAGACGTCGAGGTAAAATGTGGTCGTAATTCTGGATCACCAATAAATCCATGGATTATAGCACACAAAATTCGGTAAAATTTGGGAATTACCTTCTCCGATGATAATTTGACATTGAAATTTGGCCATTTTTGCCATGAGGGCCAACTGGCTCTATATGTAAGGTCTTAACGGATGTCCAGGTAAAATTTTGGCAATAATGAGGTCGGAATTCTGGATCACCAAAAAATTCATGAACTATAGCACACGCAAATTGGCATAATGGGAGGTTTACCTGCTCCGGGGTTAATTTGACCTTGAAAATGAGCCGTTTAGGTAGTGTGGACCAACTGGCTCCATAGGTAAGGTCTTAACAGACGTCCAGTTAAATTTTTGACAAAACAGAGGTCGAAATTTCGGATCACCAAAAAATCCATTGACTATATCACACGAAAATTGGCAAAATGAGGGGTTTACCTGCTGCGGGGACCGTTTGACCTACAGAATGATCCGCTTTAGCCGTGAGCACCAACTGACTCCATAGGTAAGGTCTTGAGGGACGTCCAGGTAAATTTTTGGCAAAAATGAGGTCGCAATTTTGATTACCAAAAAATACACGGACTATAGCACACAAAAATTGGCAAAATGGGGGGTTTACCTGCTGCGGGGACCGTTTGACCCAGAGAATGATCCGTTTTAGCCGTGAGCACCAACTGGCTCCATAGGTAAGGTCTTAACGGACGTTCAGGTAAAATTTTTGTAAAATTAAGGTCGGAATTCTGGATCACCAAAAAATCCATGAACTATAGCACACAAAAATCAGTAAAATAGGGGGTTTACCAGCTCTGGGGATCGTTTGACCTTGAAAATGTGTCGTTTAGGCCGTGAGGGCCAACTGGATTTACCTTCTCTGGGATTTTTTGACCTTGAAAATAGGACGTTTTGGCCGTGAGGGTAACTTGCTCAATAGGTAAGGTCTTAACGGACGTCCAGGTTAAATGTTGGCAAAAATGAAGTCGTAATTTTGGATCACCGAAAAATCAAAGGACTATAACACACAAAAATTGGGAAAATGGGGGTTTTGCCTACTCCGAGGATCGTTTGACCTTGAAAATGGGCCATTTTGGCTGTGAGTGCCAACTGGCTCCATAGGTAAGGTCTTAACGGACGTCCAGGTAAAATTTTGGCAAAACTGAGGTCGGTATTTCGGATCACCAAAAAATCCATGGACTATAGCACACGAAAATTAGCAAAATGAGGGGTTTACCAGCTCTGGGGATCATTTGACCTTGAAAATGGGCCGTTTAGGCCGTGACGGCTAACTGTCTCCATAGGTAAGGTCTTAACGGACTTCTAGTTAAAATTTTGGCAAAAATGAGTTCAGAATTCTAGATCACCAAAAAATCCATGGACTATAGCACACGAAAATCGATAAAACAGGGGGTTTGCCTACTCCGGGGATCGTTTGACATTGAAAATTGGCCATTTTCACCATGAGGGACAACTAGATCCATCGGAAATGTCTTAACAGATGTCCAGGTAAAATTTTGGCTCAAATGAGGTCGGTATTCCAGATCACCAAAAAATCTATGAACTATAGTAGACGAAAATTGGCAAAATGGGGGGTTTATCTGCTTCGAGGATCGTTTGACTTTTAAAATTGGCTGTTTTTTATCGTGAGGATGAACTGGCTCCATCGATAAGGTCTTAACGGATGTCCAGGTAATATTTTAAAAAAATAAGTTTGATATTCTGGATCACTAAAAATTCTATGTACTATATTACACGAAAATCTGCAAAATAGGGGGTTTACCGACTCCGGAGATCGTTTGACGTTGAAAATTGGCCATTTTCACCATGAGGGACAATTGGATCCATAGGTAAGGTCTTAACGGACGTCCAGGTAAAAAATTTGGCACAAGTAAGGTCGGTATTATGGATCACCAAAAAATCCATGGACTATAGCACATGAAAATCGGTAAATTGGGGGTTTACCTGCTCCGGGGATCATCTGACCTTGAAAATGGGTCATTTTGGCTGTGGCGGCCAACTAGCTCCATAGGTAAGGTCTTCACGGACGTCCAGGTAAAATTTTTCCAAAAATGAGGTCAAAATTCTGGATCACCAAAAAAGATAGTGAACTATGCATATGAAAATCGGACAAAGAGGGGTTGTACCTTCCCTGGGGCTTGTTTGACCTTTAAAATAGGTCGTTTTGGTCATGAGGACTGAATGGCTCCATATGTAATATTTTAATGGACGTCCAGGTAAAATTTTAGTAAAAATGAGGTCGAAAATTCTAATTCCCAAAAAGTCCATGGACTATAGCACTTGAAAATCTGCAAACTGGGGGATTTACCTGCTTCAGGGATCTTTTAGCCTTTAAAATGGGCCTTTTTGGCCGTGAGGGCCAACTTGTTCCATAGGTAAGGTAACGGACATCCAAGTAAAATTTTGGCAAAAATGAGGTTGGAATTATGGATTACCAAAAAATCATGGACTAGAACACCCGAAAATTGGCAAAATTAGGGGTTTACCTGCTCTGGGATCGTTTGACCTTGCAAATTGACCGTTTTGGCCGTGAGGGCCAACTGGCTCCATAGGTAAGCTAACGGACGTTCAGGTAATGTTTGGCAAAAATGAGTTTAGTATTCTGGATCATCAAAAAATCCATGGACTATAGGACACGAAAATTGGCAAAATGGGGGGTTTACCTGCTTCGGGGATCATTTAACCTTGAAAATGGGATGTTTAGGTAGTGCGGGACAATTGGCTTAATAGGTAAGGTTTTAATGGACGTCCAGGTAAAATGTGGTAGTAATTTTGGATCACCAAAAACCCATGGATTATAGCACACAAAAATCGGTAAAATTTGGAGTTTACCTTCTCTAAGGATAATTTGACATTGAAAATGGGTTGTTTTTGCCGTGAGGGACAACTGGATCCATAGGTAAGCTCTTAACGGATGTCCAAGTAAAATTTATGCAATAATGAGGTCGAAATTTTGGATCACCAAAAAATTCATGGACTATAGCACACAACAATCGACATAATGGGAGGTTTACATGCTCCGGGGATCATTTGACCTTGAAAATGGGCCGTTTAGGTAGTACGGGCTAACTGGCTCCATAGGTAAGGTCTTAACGGACGTCCAGGTAAATTTTTGGCAAAACAGAGGTCGAAATTCTGGATCACTAAAAAATCCATTGACTATAGCACACGAAAATTGGCAAAATGGGGGATTACCTTCTCCGGGGATCGTTTGACCTTGGAATCCGGATCACCAAAAAATATGGTGAACTATGCACATGAAAATCGGTAAAAGAGAGGTTTTACCTTCTCTGGGCTTGTTTGACCTTGAAAATAAGCCGTTTTGGCTGTGAGGGCCAATTGGCTCCATAGATAAGGTCTTAACGGACGTCCAGGTAAAATTTTGGTAAAAATGAGGTCAGAATTTCGAATCAACTAAAAAGATGGTGAACTATAACACATGAAATTTGGAAAATGAGGGGGTTTACCTGCTCTAGAGCAGGGTTAACCTTGAAAATGGGTAGTGTTGGCCGTGAGGGCATGCTAGCTCCATAGGTAAGGTCTTAATAGACGTATAAGTAAAATTTTGGCAAAAATGATCTTGGAATTCTGGATAACCAAAAACACCATGGACTAGAGCACACGAAAATCGGCAAAATAGGGGGTTTACCTGTTCTGGGGAGTTTTTGACCTTGAAAATAGGCCGTTTTGGCCGTGAGGGCAACTGGCTCAATAGATAAGGTCTTAACGGACGTCCAGGTTAAATGTCGGCAAAAATGAAGTCGTAATTTTGGATCACTGAAAAATTCATGGACTATAGCACGCGAAAATTGGCAAAATGGGGGTTTTACCTACTTCGAGGATCGTCTGACCTTGAAAATGGGCCATTTTGGCTGTGAGATCCAACTGGCTCCATAGGTACGGTCTTCACGGACGTCCAGGTAAAATTTTGGCAAAACTGAGGTTGGTATTCCAGATGACCAAAAAATCCATGGATTATAGTACACAAAAATCAACAAAATGGGGGGGTTTACCATCTCCGGGGATCTTTTGACCTTGAAAATGGGTCATTTAGACCGTGACGGCCAACTGTCTCCATAGGTAAGCTCTTAACGGGCTTCCAGTAAAAATGTTGGCAAAAATGAGTTCAAAACTCTAGATCACCAATAAATCCATGGACTATAGCACACGAAAATTATTAAAATGGGGGTTTACCTAGTCCGGAGATCGTTTGACATTGAAAATTGGCCATTTTTGCCATGAGGGACAACTAGATCCATAGGAAATGTCTTAATGGATGTCCAGGTAAAATTTTGGCTCAAATGAGTTCGATATTCCAGATCACCAAAAAATCTATGGACTATAGAAGTCAAAAATTGGCAAAATGGGAGATTTACCTACTTCGGGGATCGTTTGAACATGAAAATTGGCCGTTTTTGCCGTGAGGGCCAACTGGCTCCATAGGTAAAGTCTTAATGGATGTCCAGGTAATATTTTGGAAAAAATGAGTTCGGTATTCCAGATCACCAAAAAATCTATGAACTATAGCACACAAAAATTAGCAAAATAGGGTGTTTACCTGCTCCGGGGATCGTTTGACGTTGAAAATTGGCCATTTTCACCGTGAGGGACAATTGGATCCATAGGTAAGGTCTTAACGGACATCTAGGTAAAATTTTTGGCACAAATAAGATCGGTATTCTGGATCACCAAAAAATTCATGGATTATAGCATGCGAAAATAGGCAAAATATAGGGTTTACCTGCTCCGGGGATTGTCTGACCTTGAAAATGGGCCATTTTCGCCGTGAGGGCCAACTGACTCCATAGGTAAGGTCTTCGCGGACGTCCAGGTAAAATTTTTCTAAGAATGTAGTTGAAATTCTGGATCACCTAAAAAGATGGTGAACTATGCATATGAAAATCGGCAAAAGTGAGGTTTTACCTTCTTTGGGGATTGTTTGACTTTGAAAATAGGTTGTTTTAGCTGTGAGGACCAAATGGCTCCATATGTAAGGTTTTAACGGACGTCCAGGTAAAATTTTAGTAAGATTGAGGTCGAAAATCCCAATCACCAAAAAATCAATGGACTATAGCACATTAAAATATGCAAAATAGGGGATTTACCTGCTCTGGGGATCTTTTAACCTTTAAAATGGGCATTTTTGGCCGTGAGGGCCAACTTGCTCCATAGGTAAGCTAACGGACATCCAGGTAAAATTTTGGCAAAAATGAGGTTGGAATTATGGATTACCAAAGAATCCATTGACTAGAACACACGAAAATCGGCAAAATGGGGGGTTTACCTGCTCCAGGGATCGTTTGACCTTGAAAATTGATCATTTTGGTCGTGAGGGCCAACTATCTCCATAGGTAAGGTAACGGATGTCCAGTTAATGTTCTGGAAAAAATGAGTTTGGTATTCTGGATCACAAAAAAATCCATGGAATATAGCACACGAAAATTGGCAAAATGGAGGGTTTACCTGCTCCGGGGATCGTTTGATTTTGAAAATGGGCCATTGTGGCAGTGATGGCAACAGGCTCAATAGGTGAGTTGTTAAAAGATATCAGGGTTAATTGTTGGCAAAATTGAGGTCGATTTTTTGGACCACCAAAAAATTCATGGACTATAGTACATGAAAATTGACAAAATGGGGGGTTTACCTACTCCGGGGATCTTTTGACCTTGAAATTTGGCCGTTTTGGCCGTGAGGGCCAACTAGCTCCATAGGCAAGCTCCTAATTGATGTCCAGGTTAAAGTTTGGCAAAAGTGAAATTGAAATTTGGGATCACCAAAAAATCTATTGACAATAGCACACGAAAATTGGCAAAATGGGGGGTTTATTTACTCCGAGTATCGTTTGACCTTGAAAATAGGGCATTTTGGCTGTGAGGGCTAACTGGCTCCATAGGTAAGGTCTTAACGGACGTCCAGGTAAACTTTTGGCAAAACAGAGGTAGAAATTTTGGATCACCAAAAAATCCATGGACTATGCACACAAAAATTAGCAAAATAGGGGGTTTAAATGCTTTGAGGATCGATTGACCTTTAAAATGGACCGTTTTGGCCGTGAGGGCTAACTGGCTCTATAGGTAAGCTCTTCACGGACGTCCAAGTAAATTTTTCATAAAAATGAGGTTGGAATCCAAATCACCAAAAAAGATGGTGAACTACGCACATGAAAATCGGCATAAGAGAGGTTTTACTTTCTCTGGGGCTTGTTTGACCTTGAAAATAGGTCGTTTTGGCTGTGAGGGCCAACTGTCTCCATAGGTAAGGTCTTAACGGATGTCCAGGTAAAACTTTGGTAAAAATGAAGTCGAAAATCCGAATGACCAAAAAATCCATGGACTATAGGAGATAAAAATTGGCAAAATGGGTTTACTTGCTTCGGGGATGATTTGATCTTTAAAATGGGCCTTTTTGGCTGTGAGGGCCAACTGGCTCCATAGATAAGGTAACGGACGTCCATGTAAAATTCTGGCAAAAATGAGGTTAGAATTATGGATCACCAAAAAATCCATGGACTATAACACGCGAAAATCGGTAAAATGGGGGGTTTACCTACTCTGGGGATCGTTTTACCTTGAAAATTGGCCAGTTTCACCGTGAGGGCCAACTCGGTCCATAGGTAAGGTAACGGACGTCCAGGTAATATTTTGGCAAATTGGGGTTGGTATTTCGGTTCACCAAAAAATCGAGGGACTATAGCACACGAAAATGGGCAAAATAGGGGGTTTACCTGCTCCGAGGATCGTTTGACCTTGAAAATTGGTTGTTTTAGTAGTGAGGGACAACTGGCTCCATAGGTTAGGTCTTAACGGATGTCCAGGTAATATTTTGGCTAAAATGAGTTCGGTATTCCGGATCCCCAAAAAATCCATGGATTATAGCACATGAAAATTGGCAAAATAGGGGGCTTACCTGCTCGGGGGATCACGTGATCTTGAAAATGGGCAGTTTATGTAGTGCGGGCCTACTGGCTTCATAGATAAGGTCTTAACAGAGGTCCAAGTAAAATTTTGGGAAAAATGAGGTCAGAATATTGAATCACCTAAAAAGATGGTGAACTACAACACATGAAATTTGGAAAAATAGGGGGTTTACCTGCTCTAGAGCAGGTTTGACCTTGAGAATGGGCAGTTTTGGCCGTGAGGGCATGCTAGCTCCATAGGTAAGGTCTTAACAGATGTATAAGTAAAATTTTGGCAAAAATGATCTTGGAATTCTGGATAACCAAAAAAACCATGGACTATAGCACACGAAAATAGGCAAAATGGGGGGTTTACCTGTTCTGGGGATTTTTTGACCTTGAAAATAGGCCGTTTTGGCCGTCAGGGCAACTGGCTCAATAGATAAGGTCTTAACGGACGTCCAGGTTAAATGTCGGCAAAAATGAAGTCGTAATTTTGGATCACTGAAAAATCCATGGACTATAACACGCGAAAATTGGAAAAATGGGGGTATAACCTACTTCGAGGATCGTCTGACCTTGAAAATGGGCCATTTTGGCTGTGAGGGCCAATTGGCTCCATAGGTACGATCTTCACGGACGTCCAGGTAAAATTTTGGCAAAACTGAGGTCGGTATTCCAGATGACCAAAAAATCCATGGATTATAGTACACAAAAATCAACAAAATGGGGGGGTTTACCATCTCCGGGGATCTTTTGACCTTGAAAATGGGTCATTTAGACCGTGACGGCCAACTGTCTCCATAGGTAAGCTCTTAACGAGCTTCCAGTAAAAATGTTGGCAAAATGAGTTCAAAATTCTAGATCACCAATAAATCCATGGACTATAGCACACGAAAATCATTAAAATGGGGGTTTACCTAGTCCGGAGATCGTTTGACATTGAAAATTGGCCATTTTTGCCATGAGGGACAACTAGATCCATAGGAAATGTCTTAATGGATGTCCAGATAAAATTTTGGCTCAAATGAGGTCGATATTCCAGATCACCAAAATATCTATGGACTATAGAAGTCAAAAATTGGCAAAATGGGGGGTTTACCTACTTCGGGGATCGTTTGAACATGAAAATTGGCCGTTTTTGCCGTGAGGGCCAACTGGCTCCATAGGTAAAGTCTTAATGGATGTCCAGGTAATATTTTGGAAAAAATGAGTTCGGTATTCCAGATCACCAAAAAATCTATGGACTATAGCACACAAAAATTAGCAAAATAGGGTGTTTACCTGCTCCGGGGATCGTTTGACGTTGAAAATTGGCCATTTTCACCGTGAGGGATAATTGGATCCATAGGTAAGGTCTTAACGGACATCTAGGTAAAATTTTTGGCACAAATAAGATCGATATTCTGGATCACCAAAAAATTCATGGATTATAGCATGCGAAAATTGGCAAAATATAGGGTTTACCTGCTCCGGGGATTGTCTGACCTTGAAAATGGGCCATTTTCTCCGTGAGGGCCAACTGACTCCATAGGTAAGGTCTTCACGGACGTCCAGGTAAAATTTTTCTAAGAATGTAGTTGAAATTCTGGATCACCTAAAAAGATGGTGAACTATGCATATGAAAATCGGCAAAAGTGAGGTTTTACCTTCTTTGGGGATTGTTTGACCTTGAAAATAGGCTGTTTTAGCTGTGAGGACCAAATGGCTCCATATGTAAGGTTTTAACGGACGTCCAGGTAAAATTTTAGTAAAATTGAGGTCGAAAATCCCAATCACCAAAAAATCAATGGATTATAGCACATTAAAATATGCAAAATAGGGGATTTACCTGCTCCGGGGATCTTTTAACCTTTAAAATGGGCATTTTTGGCCGTGAGGGCCAACTTGCTCCATAGGTAAGCTAACGGACATCCAGGTAAAATTTTGGCAAAAATGAGGTTGGAATTATGGATTACCAAAGAATCCATTGACTAGAACACACGAAAATCGGCAAAATGGGGGGTTTACCTGCTCCAGGGATAGTTTGACCTTGAAAATTGATCATTTTGGTCGTGAGGGCCAACTAGCTCCATGGGTAACGTAACAGACGTCTAGGTAATGTTCTGGAAAAAATGAGTTTGGTATTCTGGATCACAAAAAAATTTATGGAATATAGCACACGAAAATTGGCAAAATGGAGGGTTTACCTGCTCCGGGGATCGTTTGATTTTGAAAATGGGCCATTGTGGCCGTGATGGCAACAGGCTCAATAGGTAAGGTGTTAACAGATGTCCAGGTTAAATGTTGGCAAAAATGAGGTCGATATTTTGGATCACCAAAAAATTCATGGACTATAGTACACGAAAATCGACAAAATGGGGGGTTTACCTACTCCGGGGATCTTTTGACCTTGAAATTTGGCCGTTTTGGCCGTGAGGGCCAACTAGCTCCATAGGCAAGCTCCTAATTGATGTCCAGGTTAAAGTTTGGCAAAAGTGAAATCGGAATTTGGGATCACCAAAAAATCTATTGACAATAGCACACGAAAATTGGCAAAATGGGGGGTTTATTTACTCCGAGTATCGTTTGACCTTGAAAATAGGGCATTTTGGCTGTGAGGGCTAACTGGCTCCATAGGTAAGGTCTTAACGGACGTCCAGGTAAACTTTTGGCAAAACAGAGGTAGAAATTTTGGATCACCAAAAAGTCCATGGACTATAGCACACAAAAATCAGCAAAATAGGGGGTTTAAATGCTTTGAGGATCATTTGACCTTTAAAATGGACCGTTTTGGCCGTGAGGGCTAACTGGCTCTATAGGTAAGCTCTTCACGGACGTTCAAGTAAATTTTTCATAAAAATGAGTTTGGAATCCAGATCACCAAAAAAGATGGTGAACTATGCACATGAAAATCGGCATAAGAGAGGTTTTACCTTCTCTGGGGCTTGTTTGACCTTGAAAATAGGCCGTTTTGGCTGTGAGGGCCAACTGTCTCCATAGGTAAGGTCTTAACAGATGTCCAGGTAAAACTTTGGTAAAAATGAAGTCGAAAATCCGAATCACCAAAAAATCCATGGACTATAGCAGACGAAAATTAGCAAAATGGGTTTACTTGCTTCGAGGATGATTTGATCTTTAAAATGGGCCTTTTTGGCTATGAGGGCCAATTGGCTCCATAGATAAGGTAACGGACGTCCATGTAAAATTTTGGCAAAAATGAGGTTAGAATTATGGATCACCAAAAAATCCATGGACTATAACACACAAAAATTAATAAAATAAGGGGTTTACCTGCTTTGGGGATCATTTTACCTTGAAAATTGGCCATTTTCACCGTGAGGGCCAACTCGCTCCATAGGTAAGGTAACGGACGTCCAGGTAATATTTTGGCAAATTGGGTTTGATATTTCGGATCACCAAAAAACCCAGGGACTATAGCACACGAAAATGGGCAAAATAGGGGGTTTACCTACTCCGAGGATCATTTGACCTTGAAAATTGGTTGTTTTAGCAGTGAGGGACAACTGGCTCCATAGGTTAGGTATTAACGGACGTCGAGGTAATATTTTGGCTAAAATGAGTTCGATATTCTGGATCCCCAAAAATTTATGGACTATAGCACATGAAAATCGGCAAAATAGGGGGTTTACCTACTCTGGGGATCGTGTGTTCTTGAAAATGGGCCGTTTAGGTAGTGCAGGCCTACTGGCTCCATAGATAAGATTTTAACAGACGTCAAGGTAAAATTTTGGCAAAAATGAGGTTGGAATTCCGAATCATCAAAAAATATGGTGAACTATGCACATAAAAATTGGCAAAATAGGGCTTTTACCTGCTCTGGGAATTGTTTGACCTTGTAAATGTGTTGTTTTGTCTATGAGGGCCAACTCGCTCTATAGGTAAGGTTTTAACGGATGTCCAGGTAAAATTTTGGTAAAAATGATGTCGGAATTTAGAATCACCAAAAAAATCATGGACTATAGCACACGAATATTGGCAAAATAGAGGGTTTACTTGCTCCGAGGATGGTTTGTCCTTGAAAATGGGTCGTTTTGGCTGGGAGGGTCAACTGGTTGCATAGGTAAGGTCTTAACGGATGTACTCGTAGAATTTTGGCAAAAATGAGGTCGAAATTTTGGGTTACCTAAAAAGATGGAGAACTATAGCATATGAAAATTGGTAAAATAAGGGGTTTACCTGCTTTGGAGCACGTTTGACAATGAAAATGGGCCTTTTCGGATATGAGGGCTAGCTGGCTCCATTTGTAATGTCTTAACGGATGTCCATGTAATATTTTGGTAATAATGAGGATGTAATTCTAGATCACCAAACAATCCATGGACTATAGCACACGAAAATTGGTAAAATGGGGGGTTTACCTACACCAGAGATCGTTTGACATTGAAAATTGGCCATTTTCACCGTGAGGGACGAGTAGATCCATAGGTAATGTCTTAACGAACGTCCAGGAAAATTTTTGGCACAAATGAGGTCGGTATTTTAGATTACCAAAAAATCCATAGACTTTAGCACACAAAAATCGGAAAAATGGGAGGTTTACCTGATCCGAGGATCGTTTTACCTTGAAAATGAGCCATTTTGGCCGTGAGGGAAATCTCTACATAGTTAAGGTCTTGATGGACATCCAGGTAAAATTTTAGCAAAAATTAGGTCGGAATTATGAATCACCCAAAAATCCATGGACTATAGCACACGAAAATCGGTAAAATTTAGGGTTTACCAGCCCCGGTGATCGTTTAATCCAGAAAATGGGCCCTTTTGGCTGTGAGATCCAACTGGCACCTTTGGTAAGGTCTTAACGAACATGCAGGTAAAATTTTTAGCAAAAATGATTTCAGAATTTTGGATCACCTAAAAAGATGGTGAACTATAGCACACGAAAATTGGCAAAATGGGGGGTTTACCTACTCTAGGGATCGTTTAACCTTGAAAATGGGCCATTTTGGCTGTGAGGGATCAGTGGCTCCATAGGTAAGGTCTTTACGGATGTCCAGGTAAAATTTTGGCAAAACTGAGGTTGGAATCCCAGATCACCAAAAAATCCATGAACTATAGCACACAAAAATCAGTAAAATTGGGGGTATACCAGCTCTGGGGATCGTTTGACCTTGAAAATGTGTTGGTTAGGCCATGAGGGCCAACTGGCTCCATAGGTAAGGTCTTGACGGACGTCCAGGTAAAATTTTGGCAAAAATGAGGTTGGAATTCTGGATCACCAAAAAATCCATGGTTTATAGCATACGAAAATCAGGAAAGTGGGGGTTTACCTGCTCTGGGAATTGTTTGACCTTGAAAATGGGATGTTTTGGCCATGAGGGCCAACTGGCTCTGTAGGAATAACCTTAAAAGACGTCCAGGTAAAATGTTGGCATAAATTAGGTCAGCATTCTGGATCACCAAAAAATCCATTGTTTATAGCACACGAAATTTGGCAAAATGGGGGGTTTACCTGCTGTGGGGACCATTTGACCTAGGCTGTGAGCACTAACTGGCTCCATAGGTAAGGTCTTGACAGACGTCCAGGTAAAATTTTGATAAAAATGAGGTCGCAATTCTGGATCACCAAAAAATACATGGACTATAGCACACGAAAATCGGCAAAATAGGGGTTTACCTACTCCGGGGATCGTTTGACCTTGAAAATGGGCTATTTTAGCTGTGAGGGCCAACTCGCTCTATAGGTAAGGTCTTAACAGACGTCCAGGTAAACTTTTAGCAAAATTGAGGTCAAAATTCTGGATCACCAAAAAATTGATGAACTATAGCACACGAAAATAAGTAAAATGGGGGGTTTACCAGCTTTGGGGATCGTTTGACCTTAAAAATGTGTCGTTTAGGCCGTGAGGGCCAACTTGCTCCATAGGTAAGGTCTTGACGGACGTCCAGGTAATATTTTTGCGATAATAAGGTCAAAATTTCGGATCACCAAAAAATCCATGGACTATAGCACACGAAAATCAGCAAAATAGGGGGTTTACATGCTCCGGGTATCGTTTGACCTTCAAAATGGAACGTTTTGGCCATGAGGGCCAACTGGCTCTATAGGTAAACTCTTCACAGACGTCCAAGTAAGTTTTTTATAAAAATGAGGTTGGAATCCGGATCACCAAAAAAGATGGTGAACTATGCGCTTGAAAATTAGCAAAACAGAGGTTTTTCCTTCTCTGGGGCTTGTTTGACCTTAAAAATAGGCCGTTTTGGCCGTGAGGGCCAACTAGCTCCATTGGTAAGGTCTTAACAGACGTCAAGGTAAAATTTTGGTAAAAATTAGGTCATAATTTCAAATCACCTAAAAAGATGGTGAAGTATAGCACATGAAAATCGATAAAGAGGGGGTTTACCTGCTCTAGAGCAGGTTTGACATTGAAAATGGGCCTTTTTGGTCGTGAGGGCATGTTAGCTCCATAGGTAAGGTCTTAACGGACGTCCAGGTAAAATTTTGGCAAAAAAAGGGGTTGTAATTCTGGATAACCAAAATATCCATGAACTACAGCACACGAAAATCGGCAATTAGTGGATTCCACCAAGGGTGGTGTTGTGGTCCATGATGGTTCCGAATTGTCTTTTGTGATGGATGTGAAAGCTAAGCAAAGTCTTGATCCAATTTGGTAGAATTGAAAGAGACGGTGTTCAAAAAGTCCGTTGAGGCTTTCTCCCAAGGGGGAGATGGGGTAATTGGATATCAAGGCCGTTTATGTGTTTCGAATGTCTATGACCTAAGGGAACAAATTTTGTCTGTTCACCTAGGTGCCACCAAGATGTACTATGATTTGCGGGAGATTTATTTCAGAAATATGATAAAGAAGGATATTGTGGAATTCGTGGTTAAGTGTCCAAATTGTCAATAAGTGAAGGTTGAACATCAGAAACTAGGAGTTTTATACCAACAAATTGGTATTCCTACTTGGAAGTGGGAAGATATGAATATCGATGTTATTGTAGGGTTGCCACGTACTCGGTGACAACATGACTCGATTTGAGTAACAGTAGATTGGATGATGAAATCAAATCATTTTATTGCCGTCAAGGTTTTCTATTCAGAAGAAGATTATGCTAAGTTGTATTTGACAGAGATGGTAAGGTTGCATGGAGTACCCTTATCCATAATTTCTGATCAAGGTACCCAATTCACCTCCCAGTTTTGGAAGTCCTTCCAAAAGGCAATTATTACAAAAGTTAAGCTTAGCACAACTTTTCATCCTTATACCGATGGGCAAGTGGAGCGTACTATTCCAACTTTGGAGGACATGTTAAGAGTTGTGTGATTGATTTTAAGGGTAATTGGGATGACCATTTGTCATTAATTAAGTTTTCTTATAATAACAATTATCACTCGAGTATTTATATGGCTCCATTTGAGGCTCTCTATGGTACAAGGTGTAGATCTCCTATAGGATGGGTGAAGTTTCTCTCATAGGTCCCGAATTAGTACATGAGGCCATAAAAAGATTCAGCTTATTAGAGAGAGGTTGAGAATGACTCGAAGTCTGTAAAAGTTTTATCACGCTATTAGAAGAAGGGACCTTAAATTTGATGTTCATGATTGAGTTTGTTTTAAAATTCTCAAATATGAAGGGTGTAATGAGGTTTGGGAAGAAAGGGAAACTTAATCCCCATTTTGTAGGCCCATACCAAATTTTGAGACGTGTTGGTAAGGTTGCATATAAGATGGTATCAATAGATCTGGTTTTCTCTATGTTGAAGAAATATGTTGGGGATCGAACATCCATGGTTTCCTTAGAGTGTTGGGAAGTTAAATAGAATCTAGCTTAAGAATAGGTTTTGGTTGAGATTTTAGACCGGCATTTCAAGAAGTTGAGAAACAAGGAATTTGCTTCCATGAAGGTGTTATGGAGGACTCATTTAGTTGAGGGTGCTACTTGGGAGACCGAGGTCGAGGCCGATTTGATGTCCCGATATCCTCACCTCTTTCCTTCTGCTTTTACTCTAGCTTGAGGTAATGAGTTCCTCTTGGTTTGTTCTATGTTTTGGGAGTCATGTGTCTTATGTGTTTCCATGATTTCCTTATGTTATGCACATTCATGAAAAAGCTTAAGTTTTGAAAGAAATGGCTAATATGATTTATTTTCCTCATGTTGTTGTGCAATGAGTAGGAGTTGCCTATAGACTTGATGAGATGATTGTTGAACATGCATTATATATGATTTTGTGAATGAATTTCAATAAGGCTCCATGAGATTGTGTTGAGCATGTTTTTAGCTTAGAGAAGGTAGTTCCTCCTTAAATATGAGAAATTTGAAATTTTCATGCATATTGGGTTGTTAGATGTAGTTCCTACTTTGATATGATGCATTGAGTATGTTTAGCTTGTAGTTGATGTTTCCTCCTCGATTATGTGCATTTTGATGAGTTGAATGCATGTTGGGCTACTAGTCTTGAGTCTTTTCCATTCAAGGTGTGCCTAGAATCTCATTCGAGTACAAATGATCCCAAGGGGGAGATATTGTAACACCCCATATTCAAAAAGGCCAAAATTTTAGCTTTTTCAAAAGCTGCAGGTGCTAGCCACTAAGGCCAACCACAACCCGTGGGTTGAACCACGGACCATAGATGGGTCCATGGGTTTGAAAATATAGCTTGGATATGAGTGTTCCCGAGCTTTGTAAGTCCTCATGGTTCGAGAACAGATTTCATAGTTTTAGTTTCTCTCTTGTATTTACTTTTTGGACATGATGTATGGTCTAAGCCCAATTTCGATCGATTGTAATAGATGGCTATGATGAAACGAAGTGTCTAGACTTCCCCCTTTCAATAAAATTGTTGTGGACTTAAATAGTTGTTTTACTCTTTATGTTCTATTTCTTATGTTATGAAAGCTAAGTAGCTTGTATGGAGTCCTTTGGAGTTATATATGCCATGATACATCTAGGGGGTACCCCTAGGTCGTGACATACATTATCTCCCCCTTGGGAACATTCGTCCTCGTATGAGATTCTAGACATCACTAGGGGAAAAGAACTCTACACTAGCAACCCATTATGCATGCAACTTCATCAAAATGTACACAACAAAGGAGGAATATCGACTCCAAGCTAAGACATATTTAGAACATCATAATGTGGCTAGGAACTAGCTGCCCAACATAAATGCAATCATATAAATGCATGTATTTCAAGGAGGAAACCTCAACTCCAAGGTAAAGCATGTTCAAGACATCATATCATATAGTCTATATGCAATAAATACTTATACGCACATAAACATGTCGAAATCAATCAAAGTGACTCATTTTCTCAAAACTTAAGCTTTTCATGAACAAGAACAAAATAAGGAAATCATGGAAACACTTAAAACACATGACTCCAAAACAAGGAACAATTCATGAGGAAGTCATTACCTAAAGCTAGAGTAGGAGTAGAAGGAAAGAAATTATATCGGCCTCGGACTCCCTAGTAGCACCCACAACTAAGTGATTTCTCCATAAGACTTTCACGGAAGGCACTTCCTTGTTCCTCAACTTCTTGACTTGCCGGTATAAAATCACAACCGGAACCTATTCATAAGAAAGATTCTCTGTAACTCCCAAGCCTTCTAAGGGGTCTATGGATGTCAGATCTCCAACACATTTCTTTAACATAGATACATGGAAACTTGATGCACCGATGCCAACTCATTAGGAAAATAAAGTTCATAAGCAACCTTACTAACACATCTCAAAATTTGATATAGCCCTACAAAATGGGGAATAAGCTTCCCCTTCAGACAAAACCACATTACACCCTTCATGGGTGAAATTTTCAAGTAGACCCATTCATTCACATCAAATTCAAGATCCT
Source organism: Solanum commersonii (assembly GCA_029007595.1). Classification (NCBI taxonomy): domain Eukaryota; kingdom Viridiplantae; phylum Streptophyta; class Magnoliopsida; order Solanales; family Solanaceae; genus Solanum; species Solanum commersonii. The sequence goes on from JAJTWQ010000186.1 coordinate 736,331, forward strand.
TTCTTCTAACATCGGCATATGACTTTTGTCAACTTTGAGCTATTCTCAACCTCTCTATAGTAAGTAGAACCTTCTCTATAGCTTTATGTACAAATTCAGGACATATTAGGGCAACCTCAAACCATCCTATAGGAGATCTACACCTCCTACTATACCATGCCTCAAATGGAGCCATACCAATACTCGAGTGTTAGCTAATGTTATAGGCAAATTCAATCAATGGAAAATGGACATCCCAATTACCCTTAAAATTAATCACACAAGCTCTTAACATATCTTCAAAAGTTTGGATAGTACGCTCCGCTTGCTCTTCGATTTTGGGATGAGAGGCCGTACTAAGCTTAACAGGAGTACCAAGACCCTTTTGGAAAGACGTCCAACACTAAGAAGTAAATTGGGTACCACGATGGAAAATAATGCACAGGGGCACTCCATGCAACCTTACCATTTCTCTTCAGTACAACTTAGCATAATCCTCCGCCAAATGAGAAACCTTGACGGGAATAAAATGAGCAGATTTTTTCATTTGGTCTACTATTACCCAAATCGAGTCATGTTGTCGCCGAGTGCATGGCAACCCTACTGTGAAGTCCATGTTCAAATTTTCCCTCTTCTAAGTAGGAATACCAATGTCATGGGATAAACCTCCCAGTTTTTGATGCTTAACTTTCACTTGTTGACGCTTATGACAATTAGCGACAAATCTCTCAATATCCTTCTTCATCCCATTCCACCAATAGATCTCCTATAAGTCACAGTACATGTTGGTGGCTCATGGGTGAATAGAATATCGATAAGTATAGGCTTCTGAAAAGATCTGTTCTCTCAAGTCATCAACATTAAGAACACACAACGAACTTGATATCTAAGCGCACCATCTCTTCCTTGGGAGAAAGCCTCAACGGACTTCATAAGCACCGTATCTTTCAATTCAACTAATATATTTGATCAAGACCTTGCTTGGCTCTCACATTTGCCACAAAAGACGATTTTGAACTATTATGAACTGTGACACCACCCTTGGTAGAGTCTACTATTTGAACTCCCAACTGGGCCAATCTATAAACATCTCGAACCAATTCTTTCTTATCTTCCTCCACATGTGCAACACTACCCATAGATAACCAACTAAGAGCATCTACCACCACATTCATCTTACCGGGGTGATAGAGAACACTCATATCATAATCCTTCAGTAACTCAAGCCACTTTCTTTGGCGAAGATTTAGATATTTTTGGTTAAACACATATTGCAAACTCTTATGGTCGGTAAACACATCTACATTTACACCATACAAATAGTTCCCCAAATCTTTAAGGAAAAAACAATCACTAGTAACTCAAGGCATGGGTGGGATAATTCTTCTTATCAATGAACATAGTCACAAACATGTCAAGGTATCGTCTAAACACCTTATTCATGAAATCCATGAACGCCGCCAGAGAATTAGTCAACCCAAATGTCATTACCAAAAATTCATAATGACCATACCAAGTTCTAAAAGCAGTCTTCGGATTGTCATCTTCCTTCACCCTCAATTGGTGATACCCAGAGCGAAGATCAATCTTAGAGAAGTAACTTACCCCTTGAAGTTTTTCAAACAAATTGTCTATTTTTGGAAGAGGATACTTATTCTTAATGGTCACCTTGTTCAACTGACGATAGTCAATACATATACGAAGAGAACCATCCTTCCTTCTATCAAACAAAATTGGAGCACCACATTGGGATATACTTGGTCGGAGAAAGGTAGTTACTCACCTAAAATGACGATTCTAAGGTGAAAGGTAGTTCTCACTTAAATGAATCTATGAACTATTTAGTGAGTTGTATTGAACGAAGGGTAAAGTATGCCTTCACTCATGTAGATACAATTGCATAATAATTACATATAATAGGGAAATAATTCTTAGTACCGAGTGGATATGGACAATGAAGAAAAGGCCCCTCCTCTAATGCAATAGGTTGAGTCATCTATAGTAAACTCATGAGATGGAAGCTCCTCCGCTAATGTAATAGGTTGGGTTTCTAGTAGCTATCTCCCTATCCCATAACTATGTGCCAAACATAGGACTTAGCTAATGGATCCACTTAGAAGCTAAATATGATTAGTTCTACCTTTGGCAAGTAAGACGCCTTCTTTCGGTGTGGGGTTATATGACACCGGATTCCATGTACCTCACATGGTCTATGTTAGTTATGGCTAATATTCCATAATAACAATAAGATAATGAATATGATAGGAACTATACTATGAATTCTTAATGGGTTTACTTATTAGGAGTGGGGGTATGGGACTTCACTTTAACATTGCACAAGTAGACCTATTAGGATGTTATGGAATGGTTTCCTTATGGTATAATAAGATATTAGTTTATGTATGTATAATGAATGAAAGGTGTTATAGATGACTTTCCTTATGTTAGTTTATGTTCATGTATATTCCTCATTTATGACTATGGATTATGGTAAGCTTGAAGATGATGTTAATGAATATGTGGCTTCAAAGGGATGCTTAGTAGGGCTGGTATTATGGGATGCCAACCATACATTGCAAAAGTGCTCTTAGAGGTTGCTAAGGTATTGGTATTTCCATGTTATGAGTGTATTGTGACTATAACTTTTCTTCTATGTTGAAAATGCATATTAGGTTTCCAAACTTGATAAATGCATACTTTCAAGAAAAATGTCCTATTTAGCATATTTAAATGTTTTTATGCATGTTTCCATACTTAGTACATATTTGTGCTAACCCCTTCTTTTCTTTGTTCTATGAGTATAGGTCCTGGACGTTGATTCATTACTTCCTTCTTCAAAGTAAAGCTTGGGTCGACTATTCCCTAAGATTTGGTGAGTCCTCCAGTTCAAGGACCAAATGTTTATTTCAGTCTTAGTTTTAGTCGTACTTTATTATGTTATGTCTTTCATTGATGTAAAGGGTTATGTCCTTAATTTCATAGTATTATGTTTAGATGGTTTTTAATGAGACAAGTCTAGTATTTCCACAACTCTTTTTATACGGAATTTGAAGTTTGACTTCTGTTTAGAAAAGTTTTAATTTTCTACATTATTTCTTATGCCATCATGTGTATGATCATGCGAAGGACTCATATGTGACCCCGTTCAGGGTCAACTACGCCATGTTACGTCTAAGAGGTAACCCCGGGTCATGGCAAACTTGGTATCAGAGCATAAGTTTTTAGGAATAATACTTAGGATTGATGACTCATGAAACCACGTCTAATAGAATCTTGTTCATGAGTGTGAAGCGCGCCACACTAATGAGTGAGAGGTTATAGGATGTTTAGAATTTTTTTTCCCTTCTTTCACCAGTCTCTATTCATGCTTGAAATCTTAGACCTATGATCTCCTTTCTAATCTTTTTCTTACGATTATAGGAAATGAATACAAGGAGAGGTAATACAAGAAGATGGCAAGAGGAGAATGCCAATGAGGGGAATCCTCCCTAAGCTCCTCTGAATCCTCAAGTTCCTGATGAAGTGGGAGCTATGAATAATGTGGATGATAGCAATTCGTCTAAAGGCAGATTTGAGGTTCAACGCAAATCAAAGTTTAAGAAGAGATTTTCTAATCAAGGTACCACTAACACTTCTATCGTCAACAAAGAAAGAGTGCCTACTCCTAAGCGACAGGGTGGTAGTAGAGGTGGTTCTTATGTTGAGAGGCCTACTTGTGCAAAATGTGGTAAGAACTATGAAGGTAAATGTCTTATCGGTATGGGTGTGTGCTATGGATGTGAAAAGGGTGGGCATCAACTGAGGGATTACCCAACCCATTCGGCTAAGGGAGGAGAGGGTAATCAAGCCCCCCTCCCTAAGTGGTTCTAATTCAGATGCTCCAAAGAAGAGTAGCTTTTATGCTCTCCAATCCCGAAGTGATAAAGAGGGATCTCCAGACGTTGTCACCAGTATGTTACAAGTATTTTCCATTGATATTTATGCATTATTAGAACCTGGTGCTACTTTATTTTTTTGTTACACCTTTGGTAGCTATGAAATTTGATGTCCTCCCGGAAACAGTAATAGAACCTTTTTCTGTGTCCACCCGATTTAGTGGCTCAGTCGTTGCAAAAAGAGTCTATAGAAATTGTCTCATTTCTTTACCTCATAGAGTCACTCGGGTTGATTTGGTAGAGTTAGATATGTTAGACTTTGATGTCATCTTGGGATGGATTGGTTGCATACTTGTTTTGCCTCCATTGATTGTAGAACTCGGGTAATGAAGTTTCAGTGTCCTGATGAGCCCATTTTTGAATGGAAGAGAGTAAATTCAAGTCCTAGAGGTCGATTCATTTCGTGTCTAAAGTCTTGTAAAATGATTTCTAAGGGTTGTATGTATCATATAGTAAGGATTAAGGACGTTGAGTCCGAGACTCCTCCTTTAGAGTCGGTCCCCATAGTAAGGGAGATTCCAGAGGTTTTTCTTGAAGACTTGTCCGGTATTCCTCTAGAGAGGGAAATAGAATTTAGCATTGATCTTATACTAGATACAAAACCCATATCTATTCCTCCTTACCGGATGGCCCCGACTGAATTTAAAGAGTTAAAAGCTCAACTCAAGGATTTACTAAATAAGGGCTTTATTCAACCAAGCATATCTCCATAGGGTGCACCGGTCTTATTTGTGAAGAAGAAGGATGGGTCCCTTAGGATGTGCATTGATTATGGCCAGCTGAACAAGGTCACTATAAAGAATAAATACCCACTCCCCAGAATTGGGTGAGTTATTTTTGGAAGATTGACTTACGTATCACCAACTAAGGGTGAGAGACGTTAACTAAGGGTGAGAGATGCTGATATTCCTCAAATAGCTTTCTGAACTAGGTAAGGTCACTTTGAATTCTTAGTAATGTCTTTTGGTCTGACCAATGCACTGGCATCTTTTATCGATCTTATGAATGGGGTGTTTAGACAATACCTTGATTCATTTGTGATAGTCTTTATTGACGGTATTTTGATCTATTCTAAGAGTGAGGGAGATCACATAGAGCATTTGAGCATAGTTTTGTAGGTCCTTAAAGACCAACAATTGTATGCTAAGTTTAGCAAGTGTGAGTTTTGGCTAAGGTCAATTGCTTTCCTCGGTCATATAGTGTCAAGCCAAGGTATAGAGGTTGATCCTAAGAAGACCTATATGGTTAAGAATTGGTCTAGACCTCTAAGTCCCACTGATATACGACGCTTTTTGGGCTTGGCCGGGTATTATAAAAGGTTTGTTGAAGGTTTCTTATCTACTACTTCTCCACTAATAACTTTGACACAAAAGAAATCCAAATTTGAGTGGTCTAAAACTTGTGAGAAGAGTTTCCAGGAGTTAAAGAATAGACTCATCACCGCTCCGGTATTGACCTTACCGGAGGGTACTGATGGGTTTGCAGTTTATTGCGACGCTTCTCGAGTGGGTTTAAGATGTGTCCTTATGCAACATAGCAAGGTGATTGCCTATGCTTCGAGGCAATTCAAAGTACATAAAAATAATTATCCGACCCATGACCTAGAATTGGCGGCGATAGTTTTTGCCTTAAAATTTTGGAGGCACTACCTATATGGGGTCCATGTTGATGTGTTCAGTAACCACAAGAGTCTCCAATATGGGTTTAGTCAGAGAGATTTAAATCTTCAACAGAGGAGGTGGTTGGAATGTTTAAAAGATTATGATATGAGTTTCCTTCACCCCCCCGGCAAAGCTAATGTAGTTGTCGATGCCTTAAGTCGAATGACTATCGGTATTGTGGCTCATATAGAAGATGAGAAGAAAGAATTAATTCGTGATGCACATAGGTTGGCCTAGTTAGGTGTCCAACTAGCAGATTCCTCAAAGGGTAGATTCATGGTTCACCATAGTTCTGAATCATCCGTCGTGATTGATGTGAAGTCTAAGCAACATCTTGATCCTATTTTGATAGAGTTGAAAGAATCAGTTCTCAATAATTCCATTGAGGCTTTCTCCCAAGGAGGATATAGGGTGCGTAGGTACCAATGTAGATTGTGTGTTCTGAATGCTGATGGCTTGAGAGATCATATTCTAGAAGAGGCTCATAGTTTGCGATATTCTATTCATTCGGGAGCCACCAAGATCTACCGTAATCTGTGGGAGGTCTATTAGTGGAATGGCATGAAGAAGGATATAGCGGCCTTTGTGGCAAAATGTCTAAATTGGGTCTATTTGAAAATCTCACCCATTAAGGGTGTAATGAGATTTGGCAAGAAAGGGAAACTTAGTCCCCGTTATGTGGGCCCATATCAAATTTTGAAGCGTATTGGGACAGTCGCCTATGATTTGGATTTGCCAAATGAGTTGGCCCCGGTTCACCCGGTATTTCATGTTTCTATGCTTAAGAAGAGTATTGGAGATCCGACATCCATTGTTCCCTTAGAAGGTTGGGAGTTGATGAAAGCCTTTCCTATGAAGAGGTTCCGGTAGAGATCCTAGACCGGCAAGTCAGGAAATTAAGAAATAAGGAAATAGCTTCTGTGAAGGTCTTATGGAGAAATCATTTAGTTGAGGGTGCTACTTGGGAGGCTGATATGAAGTCCTGATATACTCATCTCTTTCCTGCTACTCCTATTCAAGCTTGAGGTAATTAGCTCCTCTTGAGTCTTAGTGTTTAGGGATTCATGTGAGTTGTATGTGCTTTTACATGATTTCTTTATGTTATCTGTTTCCTTGATGAAATTCATGTTTTGTAAGAAAATGAGATTTTTATGATTTATGTGCCTCATGTTGTTGTGCATTTTGTATGAGTTGCATATTTTACTTCATTAGATGAGTTGATGAACATGTTTTAGTATGCTTTTGAGAGAAATTGCATATTCGCTCCATGATATTTTGTTGAGCATATTTTTTGTTGGAGAAGGTAGTTCCTCCTATGAATATGAGAAATGTTGAGTTTCATGCATATTCGGTTGTTAGATGTAGTTCCTACTTTCTTGTGTTGCATTGATTATGTTTTGAGATGGAGATGATGTTTACTCCTTTGAATTATGCCTTATTTTAATATTTCATGCATGATTGGCTGCTAGTTTTGAGTCTTTAAATTCCGTAAGGTGTCTAGATCATCATTTCAGGACGAATGTTCCCAAGGGGGAGATAATACAACTTTTCAAAAACTAGAAGGCTAAACTAGAGCTTGACATGAGGGTTGGAGTCGTAAATAACTCCTGGTACTCAATATATATGTTTTTGGGTTAAAATGTCAAGGTATGACCCCCCAAGGACCAACCATGGGTCCTTGAGGAGGACTCTGAAAAAGGTGAAAATATGGTGTCTGGGTAGTCCACCCACAAGAGAGAACCACGGCCCGTAGGTTGTCACGCCTCAAATCCCATTAAGACCGACAGGCACCCGATGCCCTAAAGGTCAGAGAGAACCAACATGTAACCTGTGCTTACTATGCATATAACTATGACAATCTTGTGTCAAGTCCACATAGGATGCAGCGATACGAACCAACATAAGTAGACCAAAAACTTGTATATAAGACTTGGTTGTTCAGGCAACAACTTGTTAAGATGCAACTGAACCATTCACATAAGTCTACAAAGCCTCTAAAAGATAGAAAACCTTAAAGTAGGTCAGGACATACCCCACCGTACCCTTAACTATGATACAATACCAAAATGAATCTACCAAGGACTTAGTAAAGCTCTAAATCACCCTGGAGCTCACCAAAGGTAGCTGAGTGTCGTGTGCTCCCATTGAAGAGGTCTACTAGTTGGAGTACCTGTGCCTGCAGCATGAAATGCAACGTTCCCCGTGAGGGACGTCAGTACAAAAAAATGTACTAAATGTATGTTAGGCAATAATATATATAAAATAAGAGTTCGAATGAAACCAAGTTTCAATATATATATGCATAAATCAGAACAGAAGACCACATTTGTTAACTCTTATGAAATCATGTATGTTACATTCTTGTCTTTACCTTTTTGTGTGTTATGATCTTTATAAGGCATATGATACGAATGACCAGTTGATCAGTAGTAGAAGAGGATGACCCATGCTAGGCATTTTAACCCCTGCATGTGGTCCTCATAATTACCCAAATTAGGATTGGCCCATGCTAGGCTTTCACCCTTGAGCTGCCACCCTTCTATACCAATTGTGATCGGCCTATGTTAGGATTTCGCCGCTGAGCTGCCACCCTTATATACCAATTGGGATCGACCCATGCTAGGCATTTTCCCCTGGGCTGCCACCCATAATTATACAAATTGCTTCACTTAGATTTTTTAATCTTTGAGATTGTTGTTTTGGTGGTCATAATCATTTTTGAGATTTGGAAATACAGATCAGTAGTAAAAGACATGAAAATAACACTTCAAGGTAGTAACAATGACATAGGGGGCTATGTAACATAAAGGAATTACTTGTGAGCTTAAATGACACAATTGTCTTCAACTGACTAAAAAGAGGATTCACTAAACTTGCTTTTGCAAATACCATTTTTATATCAGCACATAGGAGGATAATTACACAAGTATAGAGTACTGAACATATAATGAAGTAATTCTATACACTAAGGAGAGAGGGAAATATTGTTAGCTATTTGGAGATAATATGCTGCCACTGTGTTTCCTTTACTAGGAATAGAACTTAGGAAATTCACTTATTGATATTAATCGCCAGTGTCAGATTTCATGCCAAAGAATATTGAATCGAGTAGCCTTACATACCTTATCCTCTAACCAATACAAATATAATGATTTAGCCTCCCCTTTTAGGTTTTAATATACAATATAAGTCATGATAAACCAATATTAGTAGCTATTACACTGTAAGCCCCGTAAAACAGTAGCTAACATTGACGGATATTGTGCCCATACAGCCCTTAAAATAATGTGTATCACCACACCCTCCTTCTCTAACCAATACATACATTATATATCCTTTTCCAGGATTACCCAAGCTGCACCAACAACAATACACACAAAAAAGCCTCAAATATTCTTTATCATACAACCAATTATTGAACGCACCACCCCCCGTGAGTTCTTTTATGACAGCACACCCATACCTCACTCAAACTCATACATAAGGAGGAAGAAAATGGAGCAGTCACCTAACCTCAATTTATGCAACTTCTCCTTATAACTTGAATTCCTCTAGAACTTCAACTTCCCTTTATACTTAAACCAAAGAAGAAGAGAAAAGTATCTTAATAATTAAGAAAAGTGAGCAGTAGCTTGTGGGAACTTCTGCCTTCTACTTATAATTGAGCATGAATAACATATTTACTAGTCTTCCATGGGAGAATTAAGCTAAATCCATAAGTGTTTCTCTTACCTTGGTTTGTAGATATGAGGACTTCTTCAAGAACCCTAGAAGGAACTTTAAGGCTACTGTTTTAATCCTTAAGAGAAAATAGAGAGAGAGTTGGAGTTAATCCTCAATATTGTGTGTTAAAAATGAGTAATAATAGCAACCAATATATCTTTTATTGAGCTTTGTTCACCTTTAAGAATATCCTCTAGAACCTCCCTTTTTTGGTCCATTTTCAGCCACTAATTGGTCAAGTAGGTGATACACCTGCTAATGTACATCAAGCAACTCAAAAGGTCAAACCAGGTGATGAACCTACTTTCTTTCACTTGGGCTTAAATATATTAGGCCTTGGTAGATTTGGCTGCTGGGCTTTAATTTCGTTTTCATTTTATTTAACTTAGTTTGGGCCTCAAGTGATTCCATTAGCATAGGCCCAAATCTGATCCATAAACCTTGGCCTTTTTAACTAGATCCATATAGCTCAAGTAGGTGACGCACCTACTTGGTCCTTTGGACTAATCAATTAGTCAAAGTAGGTGATGCACCTACTTGTCACCTACTACCTTAGTTAAGTCAACCAAGAAACTCACTTATTTTATTCCATTTTCTAAATATTAATCTATTTTTCTTTAAATTAGCACTTAACTTTTAACTTTAAGCTCAATTACCACCTTGCCGTCTCGAGTTTAAATACTTCTGTTGGAGTTATAACTTGCAGTACACATGCTGAAATGTGCAAGGCATCACTTCACCTTTCAAGATAATTTAAACCAACACTAATCATATAAGAAACATGGTCCCTCACCTATACTATAAGGCTATGCCAAGTATCACAAAAATAGAGCAAGCACATGCGTAATACATGCAGTTACATCGTGGACCCACGCCTTGTGGGTGAGAGCCATTGGTCAAGGCCCCAGAAACCATGCACAAGAACCCTTACCATGGTTCACCAGCATGGGCTGTGGGACATACCACGGTCCGTCAGTGGTGGGCGTGGATGGGGCTTGGGAACTGCCATTTGGCAGATATACTTAGGGGCATTTTGGGGTTTTCCTTTTTAATTAAATATTAAATGGCATATTTTTACACTTAATTAAACTAAATATTTATGTTTTTTATTTACCTAACTTTATTCATCTAAATCATAATTTCTAAATCCCAAATCAGAACCAACCTTTCTCCCGAAATTCTCTCTAGAACTTCAAGGAAGAAGAAGACGAAAGGTGAAGCTAGGATTGAAGGAACAAGCTTTTTCACTCAAATTCGTTGGACTTCTTCACCAGGTATGGTAGCTATTCATCCATGGATAGTTTTCATCCATGGAGCCCCTTCAATACCCCTAATTTCAAAGCTAGAAATTCTAAAAGTTAGGGTTTCACTTCAATCTCATAGATTCCTTTCAAATTCATTTTTAATTATTGAATTCTATTTTATTGTGCATATATTTATGATTTTACATGGTTTTATCTTGAATTCCCCTAGAATCGATGAATTCCCTTATTTTCCCAATTTGGATCTCAAAGTGTGGGTACTGGTTGATGCAACTAGAATATGATAGAATTATGCCTCTATAAATTGAATTACTTGAATTATGTTATCATACATGTCTAATGTAGTAATTCTAGATGTATTGATGGATTGTGATTTATGGTCTTTGAAGAGCAAAACATGAGAATTATGCATGATTATGAGAATTAGATATACGCTTTATGAACACTTTGAGAGTAAAGTGAATATGATTATGATCTAGTTGTTGTGTTGTTGGAAAGTATCCTCATGTACACACTTATGTACAAATATGATATGATGTGAAAGGTTTGTAAAATGTAGTGATTCTAAGGTTGGAAGACCAGTCTCACCTATTGAATCTATGAGCTTTAGTATGAGTTATGTTGGATTGAGTGTCAAGACATTTTTCCATAATTATGAACTTAGTTCAAGACTTAATGTGAACTCAATGGAAATTATGCTTAGCACCGAGTGGATAGTGATATGAGATGGAAGCCCTCACGTTAGTAGAGGTCGGGTTTCTAGGAGCAATCTTTTGTGATGGAAGCCCTCATGTTAGTAGAGGCAGGGTTTTCTAGTAGCAATCCCCTTATCCTATAAACTATGTGTTGTCATAGGTCTTTAGCTAGTGGATCTATCTAAGCTAAGATTATTGATCTACCTTAGGAAAGTATGACAACCCCTTTTCGGTATGGGGTAGACACCGAATTCAATGTTTAGCTCACATGGTCTATGACGGTTAAGGCTTATTCCCAATATGATAAAAATATGAATTATGAACTATGGCTACTCAAGAATATTCACTTATCATGAGTAGGATTATGGGATCTTATTCATGCATTGCACAAGTATGCTTTGAGGGTATTTATGGTATGTTCCTATTATGATATGATGATCTATGAGTTGATTATGCTTATGAATTATGATCTTCCATTATCTCCAAAAATGATGGGTTAAACTAGTAAATGGCATGCATTCAACTAAAATGTCCCTTTTAGCATATTTTCATGATTTTATGCATGGCTATCATACTTAGTGCATTTTTGTACTAACCCATATTTTTCTACATTTTTCCTAAGTGTAGGGTCCGATTCTTAAGGCGATCTTCATTTGGTCCAAGCTTGGATTCGACTACTCTCCTTGCTTGTGGTGAGTCCTCAAGATGCAAGGACGGATGTTTCATTTTGAGTTCATTTCTAGATTTCCTTTCGGATTATGTTGTAAGGGTTGTGACCCTATTTGATTTGACTATTGTGATAGATGGCTAATTGAGACAAGTCTAGACATCCTCTTTCCTTCATAAAACTTTTTTTGTCTTGAATGCATTTTTACTCTTTATTTTAATGCTTTATGTTTTGATATCCTAAGTGGCTTACATGGGTCCTTTCGGGGTTCTATGTGCCTTGTTATTTCTAAAGGTACCCTTGGGTCGTGACATCCTTCTTTCCATTGGTTATAACATATTTGAGAAATACCTTTTAGTTGATAAGTAGCCACCTCCGTCTTTTTCCACCGGCGTCACTCCCATGATCATCAAGACCTGGTAGACCTCATCATACTATTGAGGATTTTCTTCAACCTTGGAACCATGAAACTCTGGAGGATTCATCCTTGTGAAGTCCCTAACTCTAGAAGTTGTCGTGCCAACATTTGGGTTCATGGGGATCACAACTTCCCTATGGTCATGGGCCGTTACGGTTTGAGCCAACACTTGGAAAGTAACCCTAAACTCCGCATTTGTAACTTGCTCGACCAAAGGGTCCATCAGAACTTGAGGAGCTTGAGGAGAAGCTTCTTGTTCCATATTTATTCTAGTATATGCCCTTTGAATAGACATATCCTATAGAGCATTGGGTAGGGATTAGGAGAGAGACCTTATAGACTTAAACTCTATCGCATGACTTTAGAGTAATGAAAGAAGTGGAGTTTCATAATCATTTTGCAGTCTCTTATTCATAAATATGGCGTGCTTCACACTCATGAATAAGACTCTATTAGACATGGCTTATGAGACATCCTAGAACCATTTTAAACCTTGTTCTTTGATACCAAGTTTGTCAAGACCCAGGGGTACACCCTAGATGTAACATGGCGTGTAGAACCTCGAGAGACCCCATACAAGCCACTTAGCATTCATAACATAAGAAAATTAACAGAAGAGGCAAAACAATATTTAAAGTCCAAACATTTTTAAAAACAAAAGCGGAAGTCTAGACACTTTGTCTCTTTAGCCATCTAATACTATAGAATGAAATTGGGCATAGCCCATACATCATGTCCAAAACATAAAACAATATAACTTCTTCCTCGAAGCATGAGGACTCACCAAAGTTCAAGAAATCAACCAAGTCAATCACTAGCCACGAAACTAAGAACACTAAATATCGAATCCTACATTTGGGAAAATTGTAGGCAAGAGTATGCGTTAGTACAAAACAATGTACCAAGTAGGATAGCTATGCATAAAATATTTAATACATGCTAAAATAGGACATTTCATGGCATGCAATTGGCCAAGATAAAACACGATATCAAAAGCGTTAGAAAACATAATTCATAAAACAAGGTCAATGCAAACTAATGTCTTTAAAACCTTTGAACCCATATGAGATACTTCATGAAGTAACGTTAGTTCATTATTCATGTTGTGGGAATGAGCCTTAACCGACATAGAGACCATGATAGCTATAACATGATCCATCAGTGTCTCCCACACTGAAAAGGGTTGTCCTACTTGCCAAAGGTAAGGACCATGAACTTCTACCTTAAGTGGATCTACTAGAGAATGTCTATCTAGACAATCATCCTATGGGGGCACATAGGTAATGGATAAAGAGATTGCTTCTAGAAACCCATCCTCTACTAACAAGAGAGCCTCCATCTCAATATTGTCTCAGTGCTAAGCATGATTCCCACGGAATAGTCATTTCTTACTTGTGCATATTATTCATGGAAGGGCATGTCATCTTGTCAATCCAAGCTAAGTCGTAACACATCAATAGAAAGGTACAATTAAATAATCAATCTAAGCTAGGTTTAATTAGGATAGCTCCTTATATTTGATTCAATTAGGTGAGAAAACCTTTCAACCTTAGAATCCTAACTTTGTGAGAAAACCTTTCACAATCATGCTTTAGTGTTTTTATGAGAAATCCTTTCCACAACACAAAATAATCATCATCATTGATACTTTACTCTCAAAGCATCCTTAAAACATTTACATAAATCTCATAAAAACATGCTTAACTTCATAATCTCCTTCTTCATAATTCAATACCCACATTACATCATCATAATTGGAAACATGGGATTTACATGGATTCATGGGGAAATATCATAAAAATCATAGTACTTCAGCAATTCATGCATAATAGAGCATAATTCAATCATTGAAATCAACTTTGAAAAGAACCCATGGCAATTGAAGAAAACCCTAACTCATTTGAGAATTTCTACCATTGAAAATAGGAGAATTTGGGAACTCCATGGATGTAAGGAATCCATGGATAAAAACAATCATACCTTAAGTCCAAATGCTTATCTTCAATGGAGGAATTGAAACCTTGACTTGAAATCCTAAGTTGAATCTTCTTCTTCTTCAACTTTCTACAGAGAGAATTTTTTTGGGGAGGAAAATTGATTTTCTTTTGTGATTTTGGAAGAATGAACTGAATGAATGGAATTTGTGGGTTAAAAATACTTATATAGAGGTCTTATACATAGGTAAAATGACATAGTATATGAATACAATAATTAGAAAAAGGCCCAACTGCCCCTAAAAATAACTGCTAGCCCACGACATACGGCCCCAGTCAATGGACCATTGAGCTATGGCTCGTCTTGGTGGTCTGTCGTTAGATTTAGATAAATGTGGGATTAGCGGCCCTGACCTACAGACCGCTAACCATGGATTGTGGTCTAAGCGACGGTCCGTTGGTCAGGTCGTGGTTTGTGGCCCCTAATGATTCTAGGTGACAAGTCCACGAACCATATCTACGATCTGTGGTTCCATCCACGGTCCGTGGTTAGCCTCCATGGCTGGCACCTGCAACTTCCAAAAACTACCCTCATTTCCCTTTCTATAATCTGAGGTGTTACAGTCATTTCATCAAGCAATCTTAAATCCACCACGAATGGTTGTCTAACAACACCGCCATGAATAAAATGGTTATTGAACCCTTTATTCACTGCATCATCAAGACTCTGATAAAAGTATTTCAATAATAGTTTGTCCATAAAACTGTGGATAGGGCATTGTAGTAACACCCTATTTAAATGTAGCGACGTCTCAAGTACGGTTCTAACTCTTTTGACTTATAATCCATATCGATTTAACTCTCCAATATTCAGTTATAAGAGGAAATTATAAAACCCCAAACTAGGATCTATCCTTAATGCTTTCTATAAGAATTGAAAGTGCAAAAACTAAAAAAAGGTAAGATATCACATTTTGTAACACCTCGGAAACTAGTAGGCTAAACTAGAGCTTGATGTGAGGGTTAGAGTCAGAGATATAACTCCCCGTACTTAAAATGAAGGGTTTCAGGTTAGAACATCAAGATAAGACTCCTCAAGGACCAACCAAGAGGCCTTAAAGAGCACCCTAGAATCTGCCCCAAATACAGTCCACCTACGAAGGGACCCATGCCCCGTGGGTAAGGGGTCGTGGGTCAAGGTCCCAAAAACTGTGTTGCAGACCACCACCCACATTGTCCAGCACACCCTTTTTTCAGTGTGGAACTGGTAGTTAGTGGATTCATGGAAGTAGTAGTGTGATAGGTGGTGTGGTAGGTGAGTAATTTATTTTAAAGATTTTATTATAATAATCTTTTGCTAAGTCTCTTATACCATTTTTCGAGGGTGCGGAATTCATGGTAAAATGTAATAATATTTAATGTAATATACTTTCGATAGTTGTTTTAATCTGAATATTTCATTAATATTATTTATGACTTGCCCTAGATATAACATATCTTGGGTTCTTTGATACATATATAAATTTTCCTCCATTAATTGTTCTAATAGTTTTATATCTTTCATAGATTCTATCCAATATTTTAAATATTCGTAGTTTATTTTAATCTGAATTTATTTCTAAATCATACCATTTTATTCTTTCGGAGTCTAAATCATGTAGGTCTATTTCATACCATTTTTGATTTAATAGTTTCATAGTTTTTTATCATTTCATCATGAACGTATGTAGTCATGTTCTTTATCATGCAGGTTTTTCATTTAAAATTATTCCTTCCTATCATATTCATAATTGATTAAATTTATATTAGATCATTATGAACTAGATTATCTTTATCATGTTTTCCTGTCACTACTAGCATAGTACTTTAGCGGATACTTCTTTCTTATCAGCGCTTCAACTTTGTTTACTCCCCTAAATGGCTTTCCTCGCCTACCGGTTTCAACATTAGGATGACATAGTATAGAAGTTTTCTCCCTGTTTCCAGTGTGCTAATAAACTAGAAATCATGATTCAAATAATTCTAATACATAATAACTAACATAAATTTATTCAATCATATATATGATATTCAGGAATATATGAAATTAGTTTTGCATATTTTTTGAACAATATACCTTTGCTTTTTGCTTAGCTATGCTATCTGAAATATCTGATTGGATTTCAGATTTATCCATTAACTTTTAAGTATTTAGTATCTTGAGAGAGTTTTTGAAAGGAGAGTTTTATATATTAGGCATTGCCTGCCTTTTCATTTACATATGCCTTCCTTTATACAGAAAGGATTTGCTAATTTACAACCTTTCACAATACTACATGTACATACTACTTAATAATTTACGTATATAGTATAATAATGTGCCTAATAATATAGTATGACGCATCTACTTATGACACACCATACCTACTACTTATGACACACCATACTTACTTTACACTTGTAACCATTCCTATCTCCTACTTTAATATGCACATGCATAATAATGCATACTGGACTAGTTTACGTCTTATCTACATCTTTTTGACTACTTTATATTATTTACTTTATCTTTTTTGCCACTTTGTCCGCCATTTGCATCTTATCTTTTTTATCTTGTCCATACCTTATCTTGTTTTGTCTGCATCTTATCTTCATCATCTTCTTTTACTCTAAATCAACATTTGAAATTATGTTATCTTCATCGTTACATTTTGAACATATGTGATCAGGGTATTTGTGTCTAATTAGTTTGCAATATCTGGTTAATAACTCTGTTGAAATAAATCCTGCTTTTAGTGCTCTTGTCGTAGGTCGCTCCTCTAGTTTTAACAATGATAAGATTCATCGCTGGACTTCATCCATAACTGCTTTTCATAGTTCTCTTGAATTAGAGTATATCATTAATTGATCTCTCGAGTAATAACTCCATATACCATTTCTATTTAAATAATTGTTTGCTAATTCTTGTATAATAGTTGATATACCAATTATTCTTTTGTTGGCATAAAAACTTGGTATCTCTATTTTGCATATCTCTTCTTGTTGTCCGATGTCCTCGGGTATAATCATATCTTTAGTTAGTCCTATCTTGATAACCTGTATTGGAGGTTTTATTTCCTCGTATAATATCTCCGCTGGTGCTATATAGAATTTTATATAAAATAAATTTCCTTTTGTAACTCTTTTGTATGTGACAAATGCCTTGTGTAGTTCTGGTAGTCCACTAACTTCTTCTTCATCGTATGTGTATACGGTATTTAGCAGTCCATAGTTGTAACATGTTCTTACTAAATTAGCGTTAGTTTTTGGCCGTGCAATTAACTTGTTATATCCTTGTAACTTTTGTGTCAAATAATCCTGGTTTGGTTCTTTTGTAGTTGATCTGGGGTTAAGGTTTAAATAAGTTTGGATTTTGTGTATATTTTTTATATAGGTTCGTGTGATGTAGTTATATGTCTTTTTCTCATTTTGGTTTTGCAAACTATCTGCGTATGTAGATGTTTGTGGTTCCATGGACATATGTCTAGGTGTCTTTTGGGTAAATGGTTTTTCGAATAGCTGGTTTAAGTTCGTATTTTTATGTTGTTTATCGCTAACTTGTTTGTTTGTACCTGCAGCTGTATTTAAACAAACATTATGGGTTTTAAGGAGTTTACCATAGTCTCCTTTTAGCTCTGGGTTTTTTCCGTCTTCAGATTGACGTAGCTCCACATTTTTATAATCATGCTGCTGACTAGCTTTAGACTTCAGATTATCTTCATTGGTCTTTAGCTTTCGTATCTCGTTGTCCATACTATCCACTTTTGTACAAAGTGTAGTAATGGCTTTGAGTATCTTTTCAATTGTATCTTCTTCCTCAGTCTCAGTCTGAGTAGCTTTGCCGTGATAGGTAATCTGCAATAACATTCTTGTCAGTTTTTATTACTTCAATTGCAAATCTAAAATTTAATATATTTAATACCAATCTCCTTATTTCTTTTGTTATTTACTCTTTTTGCTCCTATTTTTTGTTTACACGGTGTTGTGAACCACCAGTGTGTTTTTGTTATTATATGTGGGTATAACTTTTCTAAAAATGACATTCCTAATAACATATCTTTTGTAGTCAATTTAAAGTTATATATTTCCTCTATAGCTAGTATCTTATCTCATATTTGTATTTTTATATTTTTTGCCTTATATGTGATCATGCTTCCTTCATTATTAAATCTTGTTACTACTATCGGTGTTTTTAATTTTTCCCACTTATCTTCTGGTAAACAATTGTATTTACATTTATTAGCTTCTACTCTCGTATCTATCATTGGTGTATAATATCTGTTGTAATATCCCTCTATTATTATCTTTGCGAGTATATATATTTTCATATTTTTATCATACTAAAGTCCTTTTTATTATTACTCTTTTATTTTAATAATTTATTATTAAATGTTTGTCTTCTAGATTATATGGTTTTACTTGTTCTAGCCATTTTATTTCTAAAGTGATATTTTCATTTCCTTGATATATTTTAAATTTTATTACTATTGATACGCCTCCAATGATTATTTCCTTTTCTGTAGTTTCTTTGGTATACAATTATGCTTTTGGTAGTTCGGGGCATAATTGTTCAGTAGTTATTATTTCATCTTCCATCACTAATTCTCTTATAATATAGTTTTCTTCTAGTCCTGTATTTATTAATATTAAATATTTTCGTTGTTCCATTATTCCCGTTATGTAGTAATGATGTGGTTTTATTTCTTCTTCCATTGATTTTTGTGGGGTTTTATCTATTCTTCTTGAGGTACTCATTTTTTATGATATTTGGGGTATCTTATTATTTATTCTTTTCGATGTACTTAGTCTTTCTTTTATTCTTTCTAAATCTTCTTTCATATCAATTTCATTATAACTATAATTGTTATTATCTATGACTGTAACTATCCTTTCAAAGGGGTCTTCTATTTTTATTTTATCTATTTTATTTTTTGCTGTTATCTTATGTTTTGTTGTTAGAACATATAAATTTTTACATCTAGCTGTAAATATTTTACTTCCCGGAGCTAGTTCTATTCATAACATTTTCCAATATAATACTAATGATTTATCTATATTTTTGTCATTTATTGCTACTGAGTAGTTAACACTTATTATAAATTTAAATTTTTGGTATATGAGGTCATCTTTTACTGCACTTATCATACTTTTTTCTATAGGTTGTATGATTCTATTATCTGCTAAGTATATTTCTATGGTGTATCTATTCCTTCTCTAAAACATGCTTTCATTAATATTTCCATTCCTCTTAAATGTACATATTTAATTGAATTTTTGGCCTTAATATCTTATATTTCTTTATTTATTATTCGTTTGTTTATTATTGGTATTTTAGCCTTTCCTTTTGTGTATTTGCAATCTATGATATGTTCTCTTTTACTTACTACATAATATTCTTCTTTTTGTCGTTTAAACCAGTTTCTTATTGTTGGTATTTCGAATATTTTTGATACGCTTAGATCTAATTTTTTTCCTTTTATTTGTTCAAATATATTATTATCAAATATTATTTTTTGTTCTGCCGATTTTTCATCTTGATATTTTTCTTTAGTTATTATTTATATATCTATTTCAGTCATTTATATAGTGTTCATTATCTGATTCTATTAATGAATTATTTCCATTTCGTCTGTTTCGTTTTCTAATAATTCATATATGCTATCTTCACTTCCTAATTCATAATTTACGTATTCTATTTGTGTATATTTTTCATTGTCTACTATAATTTCTGATATTTGTTTTTTTTCTTTGAATTTTTAGGTAATTTACAATCTCTAGTTATATGTGCTAATTTTCCACAATTATAACAAGTGCATTCTGTTAGTTTTCTTTTTGGTTTATATGGTCTTTTGGTTTTGTAGTTTTTTACATAGTATCTTCTTCTCGGTTTTTTATATTTATATTTTGATCTGTATTTTTTATTATATTTCTTTCTATTTTTATAATACATATCCGTACAACCAAATTGAGATGTTGTTTTATTTTTGCAACATGTCAAGTTTTTTACTAATATTTTTTCCATTTTTATTTCTTCTTTATGTTTTTCACATAGTTCCATAAACCATCGTTGCAAGAATTTCATTCTAGCTTCAAAGGTATCTGTTAATTCTGCTTCATTCCAACTTTTTATTATTTTTTGAATTAAAAGATTCTGGTAATTTTGTAAAATATAATTTTCTTATTTCTTTACTTTCTTTTGTGCTATATGTTCCTTTATAATAGTATTCTCTAAATGCACATGTATATTCATCTATGTAACACATATTACATATTGCTAATTTTGTCATTAGATTCGGATTTATGATTTTTTTCTGTACTTTGTTCTTCTACTTCTGTTGTCATACTACTAAATTCATTTCTTATAGCTACTTTATATTTATATAATATTTCCATAGTTGTAGTAGCTAATTCACCATTAGATTTTTTATTACTTCTTAGAGTTTTTAACTTTCATCGATAAATTTTGTAGCCATAATTTTACTGTTCCTATAAGCGTTCTTTCTATATATCCTGGTGTTTATGCTATTACTATTTTGTTATCTATTAATTGTTTTGATATATATCCTATCCATAATTGGATTGTTTTATTTATATCTGCTACACAGCCTAAATCTAGAAAATCATGTCGTTCAGTAATTGGTTTAGGTGTCCATTTTTTATTTAATCTTTTATCCAATATAGTTTTTTCTCTATCATATTGTTCATAGTTTTCATTATAATATTTTGGATTGAATTTTTTTGGGTTTTTTACTCCTGATGTGCTAGGTTTTTCATCCATGTCTATGTCTCCTGTGTTTACTTCTAAATTCTTTGTATTATCTATGTTTGCCAAAAGTTCCGTATATGTTTCGCTTGTTTCCGAATGTTGTTCTAGATCATCGTCGTTTATTTCATCAACTCTTATTTCGGGTAGATTATCTTGGTTATCTTCTTCTTTTTTCTTCCAATTCATCTTCTAGTTGTAATTTTTCTTTAAATTTAATTATCTCATTTGTTAATTTTGTTTTTTGTTCTTTTTTTTTTATTATTTCATACATTTCTTTTAATATTGCTAGCTCTTTTTCTAGCTCTATTATTTTGGTTTGTTTTACTTCTTCTAATTGTTGCACTTCCTTTTTTGCTTGTTGTTTTACTTTTTCAATTTCCATTTTTCTATCTATTTCTTCATTATCTTTTGTTGTTACCGAATCTTGTATTTTTCTTGTTAGCCACCATTTTACTTGTGTGTTATCTGTCTTTATAATAAATTTTTTATATACGATATATGGTTCAAATGATAGTAAACATTTATACGCTGAATATAATTCTTGTATTAGTAAATGTTCCTGAATAATATCTACAGTGATGTTCTATTTTTTCTCCATCATAGTTGTATTTTAAGATTCCTCCATAACTTTTTACACTAGCATTTGATTCTACTATATAAGTAAATTTTTTGTTTTCATTCAGAAAATATAGTTTAGGTAGCTTCTTACATAATAATTTTATTTTTTGTACTTGTGTTTGGTCTTTCTTATCAAACTGCTATTCTACATCTTTCTTTAATTTTTGTTGTAATAGTTTTACATTTTCTGCTAATTTTGGTAT
Organism: Solanum commersonii; assembly: GCA_029007595.1. Classification (NCBI taxonomy): domain Eukaryota; kingdom Viridiplantae; phylum Streptophyta; class Magnoliopsida; order Solanales; family Solanaceae; genus Solanum; species Solanum commersonii. The sequence continues at coordinate 758,210 of JAJTWQ010000186.1, forward strand.
ATCTTTTCCTTTTATTTGTTCAAATATTTTATTATCAAATATTACTTTTTGTTCTGCCGATTCTTCATTTTGATATTTTTCTTTAGTTATTCTTTGTATATCTATTTCAGTCATTTATATAGTGTTCATTATCTGATTCTGTTAATTAATTATTTTTCCTTTTGTCTATTTCGTTTTCTGATAATTCATATATGCTATCTTCACTTTCTAAATCATAATCTACGCATTCTATTTGTGTATATTTTTCATTGTCTATTATTATTTTTTATATTTGTTTTTTCTTTGGATTCTTAGGAAATTTACAATCTCTAACTATATGTCCTAATTTTTCACAATCATAATAAGTACATTTAGTTAGTTTTCTTTTTGGTCTATATGGTCTTTAGGTTTTGTAGTTTTTTACATAGTATCTTCTTCTCGATTTTTTATATTTATATTTTGATCTATATTTTTTATTATATTTCTTTCTATTTTTATAATACTTATCCGTACAACCAAATTGAGGTGTCGGGTATAATCATATCTCTAGTTAGTCCTATCTTGATAACCTATATTGGAGGTTTTATTTCCTCATATAATATCTCCACTGGTGCTGTATAGAATTTTATAGAAAAAAAAATTCCTTTTGTAACTCTTTTGTATGTGACGAATGTCTTGCGTAATTCTGGTATTCCACTAACTTCTTCTCCATCGTATGTGTATACGGTATTTAGCAGTCCATAATTGTAACATGTTCTTACTAAATTAACATTAGTTTTTGGCCGTGTAATTAACTTGTTATATCCTTGTAACTTTTGTGTCAAATAATCCTGGTTTGGTTTTTTGTAGTTGATCTGGGGTTAAGGTTAAAATAAGTTTGGATTTTATATATATTTTTTATATAAGTTCGTGTGATATAGTTATATGTCTTTTTCTCATTTTGGTTTTGCAAACTCTCTGCGTATGTAGATGTTTGTGGTTCCATGGACATATGTCTATGTGTCCTTTGGGTAAATGGTTTTTCGAATAGCTGGTTTAAGTTTGCATTTTTATGTTGTTTATCGCTAACTTGTTTGCTTGTACCTGCAACTGTATTTAAACAAACATTATGGGTTTTAAGGAGTTTCCCATCGTCTCCTTTTAGCTGGGGGTTTTTTCGTCTTCCGATCAACGTAGCTCCGCATTTTTATAGTCATGTTGCTGACTAGCTTTAGACTTCAGATTATCTTCATTAGTCTTTAGCTTTCGTATCTCGTTGTCCATACTATCCACTTTTGTACAAAGTGTAGTAATGGCTTTGAGTATCTTGTCAATTGTATCTTCTTCCTCAGTCTCGATGCCCGAGTAGCTTTGTCGTGATAGGTAATATGCAATAACATTCTTATCAGTTTTTATTACTTCAATTGTAAATCTAAAATTTAATATATTTAATACCAATCTCCTTATTTCTTTTATTGTTACCGAATCTTGTATTTTTCTTGTTAGCCACCATTTTACTTGTGTGTTATCTGTCCTTATAATAAATTTGTTATATACAATATATGGTTCAAATGGTAGTAAATATTTATACACTGAATATAATTCTTTCTTGTTTATTTTCCATTTTATTTTTGTATTAGTAAATGTTCCTGAATAATATCTACAATGATATTCTATTTTTCTCCATCGTAGTTGTATTTTTAGATTCCTCCATAATTTTTTTACTAGCGTCTGATTATACTATATAAGTAAAAAAAAAATTTCATCCAAAAAATATAGTTTAGGTAGCTTCTTACATAATAATTTTATTTTTTGTACTTGTGTTTGGTCTTTCTTATCAAACTGCTATTCTACATCTTTCTTTAATTTTTGTTGTAATGGTTTTAAATTTTCTGCTAATTTTGGTATATATTCTCTTACTTGGTTTACTAGTCCTAGAAATGATTGTAATCCTCTCAAAAATCCTCTCTCTAGAAAGTGTAGAGGAAGAAGAAGACAATCAAGCTAGGTCAAGTCAAGACTCCATTGTTGCAAGATTTGTAAGTATTTATAATCAAGGTATGATAGCTTATTGATCCATGGATTCTTCCATCCATGGAGTCCCCTAGAATTCCCCCAATTGTGAAGATGAAATCCCCAATTCAAGTTAGAGTTCCTTTTAATCTTGTGGGCTACATTAAATAAGGATACAATTGAGTGGATATTGATTGTTTATTATTGAATTAGTAGTGAGTCATGTTATTATGATGATATTACATGTTTTCCATGGTTAACCCTAGTCTAATTAATTAAATAAAAGTAATGTGGGTTTATGCCTTGTGAAAGGAAATTGATGATTCATAGATGATTTTCTAGAATTGGTGATAATGTATAGTAATTGTTCAAGATAAAATCATGTAGACATGAATTGAATAATAATGATGTATATATGATGGATCATGACTAGTAAGGCTTGAGATTCAACCTTTATGATGAGATATGAATAGAATCACTTAAGAATGAAGCATGTGAATAGAATGTCTTGTGATTTAGGTTTGTACGATGATTGTAAGAAGTAAAGATTTGAGAGTAAGTCTTGTAGTGATGAATGTTTATTCTAGGGATTTGAGATTAAGACCAATATGATGAATCATATATGTTAAGGCTTTAAGAGTGAAGCTTATAGGATAGTGGTAGACTACTAGATAGAATTGTAGTAGAAGGACTTCACCCACCTAATCTACCTTATGAATGATTGAATGTATGAAGTGATAGAATCACTTCAATTATGATGATATCCATGTCTAATGTTAGAATTCTAGTTATGATGATTAAAGAAAAGACTTGAACGTCAAGGAGGTAAAGTATGAGATTTATGTATGTTTTATGAAATCTACGAAAATGCTTTATGAACACTTGAGAGTGAAGTGTCTATGATTATGATATGTTGTTGTGTTGTTGAAATGATATTCTCATATACACACTCATGCATGAATATGATATGATATGAAAGGTTATCTCACATAGAATTATTCTAGGTTGAAAGGTTTGCTCACCTAAAATGAATCTAAGTCCAAGGACTTTGAAATGTGATGAGGCTTGTGGTGATTCCCCAATGACCTTTGTATGAGTGGGATGTGAGGTGAATTCCCTTATTTCTAATTAGATAAACATGAGGTGATTACCCATGTCAAGATATGAGAAGTAAGTCGTGACTACCCTTCATCTGTAACTTCTAAAACAAGGCAAGAGGTGAATACACATTAGCCTTTAGAGTGATATGGAGGCGAATACCTACATCTTATTATGACGGACATGGAGGCGAATACCTATGATCCTTTTAAGTGATGTGGAGGCAAATACCTACATTACACTCTATTAGGACATAGAGGCGAATACATATGATTCCTTAAAATGAACATGGAGGCGAATACATATGATTCCTTAAAATGAACATGGAGGCGAATACCTATGATTCCTTAATATGTATTATGTCATGAACAATGAATTGTAAGGATTGTAGCTTGATAGGTCTTCCATGCTATATATTACTAGAGGTGATTTCCCTTGTCCATGAATGTTAAGCTAACTATGAGATCAAAGAGAAAATCAATAAGTATGATGGCCTAAAGGAGTACTTAGCATGGGTGAGATTATGGGGTCTTATCAATGTATTGCACAAGTATGACTTGAAGCTACTTATGAAGTGTTTCTCTCATATGTTGTATGCTTAGCTTGGATTGTTGCTATAGTTGCCTTCCTTGTTTTGTTTGACTAAAGGTGAAGGTTCCCTTGTATATGAGAATTAAGCTAAGGATGAGATCAAAATATAATACATATAAAAAATGGTACGGAATTTAAAACTTTAGTCCATCAATCGAAAACTTCATTTAAATCAAATAGCAAAAGTCTACTTGTCTCACATGACCATCTAATACAATCTTGAATCAAGGATAGGGTCATGGCCCTTACAATAGAAAGTCTAAAAAGTTTCTAATGCAATGAAAGACATGTAACAACAATACAACACTTGTCCTCGGATCCATGAGGACATACCTCAAGGTTTGGAGAGAATAAATCCAAGCTATGAACTACAAGGAATCACCTCAAATGCCGGAACCTACACTTTGTAGTAAAAATATATGAAATATGGGTTAGCACACAATGTACTAAGTATGATAGCCATGTAAAAATCATGCTTAAAAAGGACATTTTGGTTAAAAACCATGCTATATGCCAATTTTGAGAAACATCGTGAACATTAGTATAAGAGGCATAAGATACAAACATAATCAACATGTAAGCCATTACAACACATTAGAACCATCATCTTAAGTAACCCTAAGCTATACTTGTGCAATGTAAGAATGGAATCCCATAATACCATTCATACTAAGTATCACTTTGAGGCCAACATAGATGTACTTACCATTCTTCATTCTCACCTTTAGTCAATAATCATTGATAAGGAACATTCACATTTAATAAGTCATGACAAGGAAAGTAACTCATAATAACATTTCCAAGTTAAGCATTCATCATTACATTTAGCCTTTAAGTAAACATTCTCGTTAGCTTCATTATGAGTACATTCATTTCATTAGACATTAAGACATTAGAGATCACACCATAGCCCTTTCAAAGACTACTCGTGCAATGCATGAATGGCATCCCATACTACCATCCATACTTCATAGAACCTCTTGAGTAACCGTAGCACGTATATCACATGATGAGAATAAGCATTAACTTGCATAGACCATGTGAGCAAACCATGGAATCCGGTGTCTCCCACACCGTGAGGGTTGGTCTACTTCCCTAAGGTAGAACCGGTAACTCACCTTAGGTGGATCCACTAGCTAAGACCTATGTGGGCACATTGTTTTGGGGTAATAAAGATTCTTATTGAAACCCGGCCTAACATGGGGAGAGCTTCCATCTTACCATATCCACTCGGTGCTAAGCTTACATTCCCATCGAGTAGTTCATTTTCATTAACATTAATATACTTGAGAGGGCTACCACCATAAGGTCTACCGATTCAAGGTACATTATTAGGCTAGCTCATTAAATCCTCAAGAAAGGGCCACCATCATTAGTTCTACCGATTAAAGGTTCATCATTTCACACATGAAAGGGATACCACCATTACGTCTACCATTTCAAGGTTAATCATTATATTAGTAGTTCCTAGACTCATCATGAAGGGCTACCTCCATTAGGTTTACTGGTTCATGACTTAGCCTTAGAATACTTCATGATTCATTTATGAAAGGGCTACCACTATTAGGTATGCCGATTCAATGTTCATTAAGTTGAGATACATTAGTTACACAAGAAGAGGATGCCCTATGCCTACCAATTCAAGGTACATCAATCCAGATCACTTTCATTTACATAAGAAGAGGATGCCCTAAGCCTACCAATTCAAGATGCGTCATTATATTAAAGAAACCTTTCACATATTTAATTATCCTTCATAAGTGTATAATTGAGAAAAACCTTTCAATAATAACCCAATTGTAATCTAGACATGATCACATTACTTTCATTGAAATCACAAAGCATATACATAGCATCATGATTATACATCAATCCTTCATAATTTGACCTCCAAGGCTATGAATCAATCTCAACCCAAACATCTAGAATTCTACATAAGATAAGGGGAATATCATGATTCAATAACTCAATCAATATAGACATAATCAATTAACATATTTTCATAATCAATCAACCCACATCATATATTCACAATTTAGTATTTGGGGGAAATCGTGGGTTCATGCGGGAATTTCATCATAAAACAATATTAATTCCTCAATTCAATCATAATTCGTCATAAATCAACCTTTGAAAATGTTTTGAAATTGAACCCATGGCTTAGATTGAAACCCTATCTTTTGGCGGAATTTGGAAGCTTTGAAATCATGTTTTGAAGGGACTCTATGGGCGAAAGCTACCCATAGATGAAAACCACCATACCTTGATTGATGATTCTCCACGAATTGAAGAGAAAAGATGAACTCTTGAGCTCCAAACCTTGACTTCTTCTTCTCTAATGGAGGTTTCTAGAGAGAGAATTACTTGGAGAGGAGGTGGTTTCTAATTTTTGGTTTTGGGAATAATGAATTGTAAAAGGATGTTTAATAGTTTAAAAAGCCATAAATAAGTAATATAAAACAATATAAACCGTCCCCAATCACTAACTAATTAATTTAGAATTTACCACTTAGCCCCTTAAATGGCCGAACCTAGGTAGAACTCAATTGTGACCTACGCCCTCTTGACCCAAGGACCGTGGGTGCACTAACGCCCTATCCTGCATGTCCGTGGGTGGGTTCAACAACTTGACATCTTGGGCCTTGACCTACGAACCTCCCCCACGAGGTGTGGATGGACCTACGGGGTGTAGGTCCCATCCATAGGTCTTTAGTTTTTGACAACTTTTGGTTCTTTGGGGCTGCCTTGGGGTTAGGCGTTAGGGTCCTCCTCAAGGACCCTTGGTTGTTTTTTGGTGGGTTGTACCTATGTTTAACCCCTCAACCTAAACTCCGGAAACCATTTTACAACATAAAACTCCACATCGAACTAACCACCACACTCGTAAGGCTCTAGTCTCACATACTAGTTTTGCAAGGTGTTACATTATCTCCCCCTTAGGAACATTCATCCTCGAATGACACTCTAAACACTTTATGGAATTAAAGACTCAAGACTAGTAGCCCATCATGCATGAAACATCATAACAATGCACAAAACAAGGGGGAAACATCAACTCCATCTCAAACATATTCAATGTAACACAAGAAAGTAGGAACTACATCTACAAATCCATTATGCATAAAAACTTAAGCATTTCTCATTTCATTGGAGGAATTACCTTCTCCAACTCAAAGCATGCTCATCATAACATCATAAAGCAAATTATGCAATTACTCTTAACAGCACTTTTAATCATGTTCAACAATTCATCTCATGAAGCATATAGGCAACTCATACTAAATGCACACCAACATGAGGAACATAAATCATAAACACTCATTTTCTCATTACACAACTTCATCAAGAGCATGCATAACATAAGGAGACCATGGAAACACATAAATCACACATGACTCCAAAACATGAAACAAGCTACAAGGAACTCTTTGTCTCAAGCTTGAATAAGAATAGAAGAAAGAGATAAGGATATCAGAACCCTCAACAACCTTGCTTTCTAACCATACCATCTCCTCCTTGGGAGTAAACCCATACTAAGGTTATCAATAAAATAGCACAAAATTGCATAGGGACCTTAATAATACATTTAAAACTTTAAGAAACTATCAATATACCGGTGCCTTCATCCGGAAGGGCTCCTTGGTTCTCTCTAGCCCTAAGTGCATAGAAATGACTATTCTTTGTAGCATAAGGATCTGGGACACTAGGAGAAGCTTGTTTGGCCTCTCTTTCTTTGGCCATAAGAGTAGGGCAATCTTTCACTTGGTGATCATTCTTTCCACAACCATAACACCCATTTATACCGGCTAGCCACTTCCTATGATGCTTCTTTCCAGAATTGGTACAAGTAGGTTTAGAAAATGGAGGTCCACTACCTTTCTCTTGGTTAACCCTAGGAGTGCTTGAAGAATCTTGGTTAGAAGCTCTCTTTTTGAACCATGGTTGACCTTACTCATCGTACCTAGCTCTCTTCATCTCCTTATTCTTTCTCTTAAGTTTGGACTCCTCAATTTGTTAAGCATACACCATGAGCCTAGAGATATTCATGTTATCATGGAGCATTTTCTTATGGCATTTTTCCTCAACTAGGTTGGACATACCAGTCACATATCTAGTCATCTCATCCCTCGGGTTTGACACCAAAGATTGAGCATACTTAGACAATATGGTAAATTTCAAAGAATACTCTTTAATATTCTTGTTGCCTTGCCTAAGGTTGATAAATTCTTCCATCTTAACTTCTCTCTTTTCATAGGGAAAGAACTTGTTGCTCCCCAATATACACACAAGTGTACGTGGTCGCGAAAGTAATATAAATCAGTTATCGTTCCCAAAGGACTTATGATCAACTTATATTCACTTAATTCTACAACTAAAAGTAAAAAGTAACATTTTCAAGAGTTGATGATTTATTGTTTATCTACTAATGATTATGCACTAATTAAACGTAATTAATTGTGAACAACTTTGATATAATGTTTCAATCAAGTTAAAAGCAATTCGAAGGCTACAACATATACTGAATAGCATGTATCACATTATTGGCTTAGAATTAATTTTAGTTGTCAAGTTACTGGTTTATAGGGTTGATGGTATGATTTGGGTTATACACCTCTCGTCGCCTACCCCAGTTAGCTATCTAACTACATCGTTGAGCGGGGTTAATAGACTAACTGGCGAGCATTAAGATTTCATCCTATTTCATAACCAAGCAAGGTGTTCATCTGGGTGTCACTCCTAAACACTAATCACCTCAATTTAATGGGTGGACCAAGCTCTCTCTATTCTCTAGTCTATCTAATCTCTCCTCTCTCGATTTTAAGATTAGACACTAAATTTATCTTATAGTGCGCAAGCATTAAATACTAAAACAAGAAAATAGAATTAACTTATAATGACAACCAAGATTTAATTCAACAAGGCTTAAATAATCAACAATCAATTCGTAGCTACAACCCCAGAACTAGGGCGTTTAGGCACTCATGCTATTAGAAAACAAGAAAATACAATAGTTCATGCAACTTTCGGAGAATAGAAGTGTTAAGGGATCAAAACCTATTACAAACTTGAATTCTTGCTCTTGCACACTAAATCAAACGTCGAACACGATTATGGAGCCCTAAGGATTTATTTATAATAGTAGGAAAAGTTGGGAACAAATCCTACTCAAATTAGGAATCCTACTTAATGTTTAAAACATGGAAAAGTCGGCAAAAGAGGGATGTGTCGAGCCTCTTTTCGCTCCACGAACATGCTTCAGTTGCATTAGTGTTGGCGCACTGCACCTCTCAGCGAGCCTAAGAGGTGCCTCTGAATATTGGGCCTTGGCACGTCGCGCCTCTCAGCACGCCACAAACTCCTCTCTAACGTACCACCAATGGCGCGCCGTGCCAACCAGTGCGCCAACCACTAGTGGTTTTTGGCTTGGCCATTTTCTTGCATATCTTTGCTCCGTCTTTCTTCGTTCTCACTCCACTTCCATTGAGAGTTCCTGAAACAACTAATCATGTGATTAAGTGCACAATCATTACAAGTATAACAAAAATCAAGCTAATAGACTCAAGATTATTCCTCAACTTAAGCACTTTATAGGCAATTATTGACAACTTAGGCATATAAATATGCCTAAGATCACCACCCCACACTTAGACTTTTGTTTGTCCTCAAACAATCTCAAGACTATCAACTCTTTTTCACCACCCTTGGACTTATCAACGCACCTTAAAATCAACCAAATATTTTTAATCATGATCTTGTAGTTCACAATCGATGCAACAATGCACAACATTTACACCAAGTAAAACACATGCTCAAAGAATGACCCTTTTATTATTTTTCTAGGCTAATGCAAACTCATAAAACCACACTAATTAGATAATCCTACACATGCCATGAATGCCCTCACTTGTTTATGTTTAGTAAAGCCTTTTACTCAAGCAATTTGCACTATCAACAAGGCCTAATTTTCAAACAATTAACTCACCCTCACAAAAGAAGTTCTTACGTTTCTCAACATACCATAATCTTGCCAATAGTGTATTATTACTTTCACACATATTTCTCAAGGAATCAAGAGGACTTTCATTTAGTTGTAATGTCGTCTTAAGGTAAGGCAGGGAATATTTAGGAAGCATCTTAGTGACTACACCTCCCTAATACACATGTCATTATGTTGCCAACAATCTCCATTATAGCTTTTCTTTTCTCCTAATACACATTTCAGGACTATTTACCCCTTTTGTTGCTCCATATATGCCCTTTATTTCTTTTTCATCGTTTTTTTTCATGCCTTTGCACTGGCCATCCAAACTCTAGATTTTAACATCTGAGTAAGGTGCACATTATCCTTGATAGGACCAGGGCCAATGTTTCGAGCATAGTTCTAAATCAGCCACCCTCAATTTTAGTTGAGGTGCACATTGTCTCTACAGACCAGGGCCAAAACATAATTTTGTTTTCCACACACTGTAGCAATTCACCCTTAACTATATCAATCAACATTTTCCAACCCTTCTTCTTAACATAATGCATTAAGGATTTTCATCGGATCAAAAGACTTGGTATCAAACAATGGGTTTCGGCTTATCATGTGGTTTATCAATAAATAAGACTAAAGGCTCAATGGGGCTTCACTAGGGATGATTTCGATGGTAGGCATACAAGTAGAGTTAAGAATTGGCTATTTCAAAGAATCGCCTCAATCACCTTCCTTAAGTCATGGTGTTAATAAACCATCTTCTAATCTTTGCTAGAACCTCTTCACAACTCTCCCAATCTTGGCTTATGGATAGTGGCACCACACACCATTTTACTATTAATCATGACAACCTCATTATTCACTCTGAATATCAAGGTCCCAAGGAAGTTGTTCTAGGTAATGCTTCTAAATTACCTATCTCTCATATTGGTTCTTCTTCTTGGCAAGTTCCAGTGGCTTCTTTCAATGTAAACAATATTTTGTGCATCCCTACCGCTAAGAAAAATTTAATTTATGTTAGTTCTTTTGTTAAGGCTAATAATGTTTCTTGTGAATTTTTTCCTGACTATTTTCTTGTGAAGGATTTGGAAACGAAGGCTACATTTTTCAAAGGCCCGAATGAAGATGATCACTATACCCTTCCACCGTCTCTATTGTAGTCTCCTGTCCAGTCATATTCTGCAACATTGCGAGACTGGCATGCTTGGCTTGGACATTCTTCTCCTTCCACAGTCCGTCGTTTAGTTTCTAGTAATAATTTATGTTCTGATAGCTCTATTAGTTCATTATGTCAAGCTTGTGTAAAGAGAAAAATTCATAAGTTACCTTTTTCAGTGTCTGAATATTCAGCTCATCGTCCTTTAAATTTGATTTGTTCGGATGTTCCGGAAATCTCAAATGATGGTTTTCATTATTATGTTATATTTTTTTATCACTTAAGAAAATATTCTTGGATATATTTTATTAAGACCAAATCTGATGTGCTTGACATTTTTTATCAATTTCTTTTATTGGTTGAGAAATTTTTCGGTTGTTCCATTAAACAATTTCAGAAAGATTGGAGAGGGAAGTTTCAAGCCTTGACCTCCTATTTGCGCACACATGGGATAACATAACATGTTTCTTGTCCATATACCCCTGAATAGAATGGGTGTGCTGAAATGAAACATAGACATGTAACTGAAACTGGTAGTTCACTTCTTTTTCACTCTCATGTCCCTTCTAAATTTTGGACAAATGCATTTGAAACGGTTGTCTTTGTTATCAATTGTCTGCCCACTCCTTGGCTAAATCATCAAACTCCATATGAAATTTTGTTTGGTGACAAGCCTGATTACAATAAATTACGCATTTTTCGTTGCTTATGTTATCGTTGGCTTCGTCCTCATTCGCAAAATAAATTAAGTCCACGTTCAACTCCATGTATCTTCCTTGGCTATAGTTGCACTCACAAAGGCTACAAGTGTTATAATCGTGTCTCTAACAATTTTTTTGTCTCACATCATCTGTTGTTTGTTCAACAGGTATTCCTTTTACAAGAAATCGATGGTGTGTGTGCAGCGTCTACTAAGCCTGAAACAAGTCAGTCTCTTGCTATTCCTACTCCTCATATTGTTCCAGCTATACATATGCATCCACCAATATCACAACCTCAACCACTTGCCATCCAAGAACCCACATCAACTCATTCACCCTCATATGTGCAGTGTTCTCCTGTACAATCTCCATCAGTGGCCTCTCCTATTTCACTTGGTACTAGTCCACATAATACACAAGTTCAAGGCCTTGATAATTTGATTGGTGGTTTTGTTACTGATTCTCCAGATGACTCTAATTTTAGTGGTGCTATTTCATTGGATGTAGTCATACCTATTTGAAATCATCCAATGGTTACACCAGCGCAAACTGGAAATCTTAAGCCCAAACATATCCAGTCCTTTTCTACCTCCTGTAGCCTTGCTATGGATCCCACATGTTATACTCAGGCTATGAAAATTCCTGAATGGAGATCTGTTATGTCTACGGAATATAATGTGCTCATTGCAACTGGTACTTAGAGGTTGGTTCCACTTCATCAAGCTATGAATATCATTGGTTGTAAATGGGTTTTCAAGACAAAATAAAAGAAGACCAGATGGCTCCATTGAACGACAAAAAGCCAGATTAATTGCCAAGGGTTTCCATCAACACCCTGGAATTGACTTTGATGATACTTTCAGTCCTGTTGTCAAATCTACAACTATTTGACTATTGCTTTCTATTGTCGTGTCACAAGGATGGATTGTTAATCAACTTGATATCTATAATGCGTTCTTGCATGGTAAGCTAGATGAGGATGTATACATGGTTTAACCACCATGTTTTGTATATCCTAATCACCCTAATTACATATGCAAGCTAGAGAAGTCTATTTATGGTCTTAAATAGGCTCCTCAAGTGTGGAATAAATGTTTGACAGATGCCTTTTGTTAGCTTGGTTTCCAAGGCTCTAAAACAAATTCTTCACTCCTTTTTAGAAGCGTCGTCACTGAAAAACTATTTAGTTTGATCTATGTTGATGACATTATAGTCTTGGGCACGTCTGTGCATCTTGTTTCTTCATTGATTCAATAGTTAGAAATGTGATTCTCCCTATGGCACTTGGGCATGCTTAATTACTTCTTGGGTATTGAAGCTACATGGAGATCTGATGGGTTGTTGTTACATTAGTCTAAATATATACATGATTTCTTAGAACATAGTAACATGTTAACTTGTAGTGATATTTCTACTCCCATGTGCCCAAGCAATAAACTGCACAACGGTGACATCACTCAATTCCTTAATGAAAGTCTTTATCAAAGTATTGTTGGTGGCTTATAATAGCTCACTTTCACTAGAACTGATATTTCCTTTTTGGTGAATAAAGTTTGTCAATTCATGCATAGTCCGACAGAGAAACACTGGGCAGCAGTTAAGCGTATCTTGCGATATCTAAAATCCACTTCTTTTCGCGGTATTCTCTTTTCAAAATAGAACTCTCAGTAATTACAGGGATATTGTGATGCCGATTGGGGAGGAAGTATAGATGATCGGAAGTCTACTACTGGTTTTGCAATTTTCTTAGGTTCATCACTTGTTTCTTGGCATTCTACGTCTACTACGTTGTGTTCTACTTTACAATTCTAACTCCATCTCCAACTCATCTCTATTTACTCTCTACTCTCTATATTTAGAGAGTAAAACAGAGAATGGGCTCTCCAATCACTCTCTATTTAACTTTCTATACTTCATTTATAGAGAGGTGAATAGTAGTTATCCAAATTTGGAGAACTACTATTCGTATGCTCTCTATATCACTTTTTGATTATTTTATTATTATTTCTATTATATAATATTTGTAATTAACATATTATAAATCATATAAGAACATTAAATAAATCTCTAATTTTTGTATTTCTTTTTTAATGTAATATAACATTTAAAAAAATATATATGATGTAATATATACTACTTTCATTCCAAATTAATAATATTTCAAAATTTTTAATTTTTCGTCAATTTATGTGATATAATTTAAAATTATTATTATTTTTTTACTAAAGAAGAATGCACAAAATTTATATGATAAAATGAAAATTTTAATTTAAAAATACAATACATAACATGATAATTTAAATACAAGAATGCATAAAATGATCATTTTAAACTCCGTAATGCATTAATAGAGCATTTATGGTAGTAACGTAATAGTTTTAAAAGTTGAGTATTTATGTAATGTTTACGTAATTTTATCATTAATGATTTTAATTTTATTTGAATTGTCCATTTATATACAAAATATATATTATTTGCTAGGATGAATATATCAAATTTCTGTGACCTAGTTTTACCACTTCTATAATTAATACTTAATTAAATCCACCCAAAAATGAGTAAAAAATAATATTAGGAATTATTAGCGTATATATTTTGTTCAATCCTCCTAAAGATAGGAGGGAAGGTAATACTAGTAACTTTTATCAATTTCCTCTATTAACTTTCTTTGCACTATTTTGGTATTCAGGTATATGGTATAGGGCATATTGTAGGCAATAAGTGGATTGACATCTTCGATAGTTTCACTTTATCCAAAGATCATGAATCTCGGTCAACAAAAGGAAAAGAAATATTCTAATATTCTTAAATGAAGTTTGAACAATTAAATAGGCAAGTAATTAACATTGGTTTAAATTTTAGCAGGCTGAGTAGATTAAATTTTTTTTTGTGAGATAATTTTGCCCCTACTTTATTATATATTGATTTTTTCCAACCGATGGCCAAGTAATATTATTAAAATATATATTTAGTTCAATCTACTGAAAGATGACCCCAAAGGAAGTACTAGTATAAGATAAGAGGCTTGTTGAATTTTTTAAGAGAAGTATGGGCGAGCTAATCTTGTAAGGGAAATATACCGATTTTCATGTTCAACAACTAACGACATTGTTTAGATGGAATTATTAAAATTAACTTATATGACAAAAGTAAAAAGTCATAAGCAGATGATATCCTAATTTTGACTTTTGACTTATTTTTTAAGTTTTTTTATCTCAAAAGTGAATTCTTGAAAATACTTCATAACCTTTTCAAACACCTCTACAATTAAAAAGTACTTACAAGTTAAAAGCACCTAAAAAGTTTAATCCAGTTTATCACTAAGAGTATTCCTTTGTCTAGATATCATTGTCAATCAATAAAGGAAAGAGAAGTACCCTAATATTCGTACGATGAAATTTTACCATAAAATTTTAATAATTTAAAAAGATTTCTTATGGGTTATTTTTTGACGACATAATCTCCCCATTTTTAGATAAGTCACAATAAGGTGAGCTTCTAAATAGTTGGGTCAATACAAAGCTAAACTACAATAGGAAAAATAAAGTAGTTTTCATGAAATAATTTTACCATTCCTATAATATGTGTTGTACTATTTCATCCAACGTTGCATAAACAAGGAATACTTATAACTAATAGAATAGTTCTCTATTTCAATCTTCTAAATGTTTGTCACGACCTAGACAATCGTGATTGACACCCACACTTATCCTCCGGTGGGAGAACCATTAATACTAATTAGGGAACCAAAGAACCAAACAACTAAGGCATTTAAAGATACCAAAGCAGGTTTATGTACTAAGGAAAAGATAGGGAGTTCCCATAAACTCCAACAAAAGTGTAACAACCAAAACTAACATTGCGGAAAGAACGCCTAGAACTTGAAAATTAATGTACCAAAACATCTAAAGTTCAACCATAAGTCTAAACAAGAAGGGTACAACTCCAAACTAAACATAAGACTAACTAAAGTACTAGTCTAAGTCTGAAATGTGGATGTAGACAGAAAAGAGAACTCATGGGAGCCCAGAAGAACTGGCTCACCCTTGAATTCGAACGATCAGTGATCTTCTAAGCGAGGTTTGTCAATAGCTGCCTAAAGATGCCCTGTACTCAACAAAGAAAGAGCAAGTGCAGTATCAGTACACAACCACAATGTACTGGTAGGATCACACGGCTATCCCACTAAGGGGTTGTTTGGTACAAACATTGATAATACAGGGATTAGTAGTGCAGGGATTATTTTTTGTCAAGTGTTTGGTTCATTACTTTCCACTTAATCTTGTGTTTGATTTAAAACTCTACAAAAAATTTCTTTCCTATTATACCCTTGTGTTATTATGAGATTGTTTATTTCATGTAATTGAGTCAAGGTAGATAACCGGACCATAACACTACGGTAATTTTTTTTTAGAAATTAACAACAAAGAAAAAGAGTGTTATATAAATTGAAACAATTTTTTTTCTTTATTATGCATAATTAATAACAAGAATTTAATACTACGCAACAGTTGAATAAAATTCATAGTAAAAAAAAAAAAATGCTAAATCTTTATTTATTTATTTTTACAAATTTTAATCTGTATAATTATTGTATATGGCAACCGGATGTTGACAAAAGAGTTTAAACTTATCAAAAATGAAGATCTAAGAATATACTTATACAATTTTATACCAAAGTCCCTTACCTGGATAATAATTAATCAAAGTTGTTGTGGGACAATATTATTTTTATTAGGATTTTCTATTTCATTTAACTAGTTAAGTTATATATATATATATATATATATATATATATATATATATATATATATATATATATATATATATATATATATGTATATTTGAGGTATGATGTACCACTTTTTTTGTTGGTCTAGTATATCTTAAACTTAACATAGATTTAAGACTACTTATATTGTTCAATAGCTAAAGCTTATTAAAAAAATAGTTCAAGTGGTTAATCGACGAACTACATTGAATAAAAAAAAAGGAGAAAAAAATATTAATGAAATCATTAAATTACACTAAATGAATTTGGAGAATTAAAAAGAACATTTATAATTATTTCAATATAAATAAAAAGAAAATTAAATTACAAAAGAAATTTAGGAAAAGGGATAATTTTGTCATTTAGGAGTCTTATCCAAGGTTTAACAAACCTTGGATTAGTTATCCCTCCATTTACTAGGGATAAAATAAGACCATATATGATGTATAAGCAATCCATGGATAAAATAAAATAATGTAACCAAACAATGTATTAGATGGATTAAATTTTAATCCATGGACTATTCTATGTAATACCTCCTACCAAACGAGTCCTAAGTGTAACATACATAAGTCATTACAACACAATAATACATGCATACACCAAACATATACAATATCCACATAATTTACGAACAACGTACAATTTCACATTTTCCAAGATATACAATTATGTCAAGTCAATGGTCCTCTCATGAAACCCAAACCCAAACTATTAGCATACCGGTACCACCCGATCCAATGTTTATGCCAGAATGTGGCACCAATCCGTATATTTATGCCGGAAAGTGGCAACCGATCCCAGTTAGTGTGTCAGAATGCAACACCTGATCCATTCAACAAGCCACAATCATAATCACAAAGTATATTCTCATAATCATACAATCAAGTCATGATTCATGGCATTCATCATTCATCTATCCTCATTTACAATTAGTGTGATTAATAATACAACATTCGCATACATACATGTATTATAATGAAGAAAGAACAAACATACATCACACAACATGAAAACATAACTATCACCTACCTCGAAACAAATTTAAATCCCCTAAGAAATTTGATTCTTCCCTTTTCGGATTCGTTCCACTTGTTCTTGGTCTACAAACAATTAATATAATATGGGAATCAATAATCATTAACTAATTACCTGAATTACCAACAATTCTATCAACCCTAGATCAAACCCTTGATCCCCATACCCAGATTAGGGATTTTTCCACTATAATTTCCAGATCAAACCCTTGTATCGATAATTACCCGCTAGATTACGTTCTACGAAACGAAAAACAAATTTGGGGAGTTAAAACCTTACCTTTAGCATTAAGAATGGTTAAAAAGCATCAAGAAAGCACCTGGGGTCATTTCCTAGCTATTAAAGTCGAAAAGTGCAGAATAAAATATTTTTGGAGCTTATTTCCTACTTAAGTCACTTCTGTCCCGCCACAGCGGTACTCACTCTGCTACAGAGGTGCGACATAAATTCCTGACATAGCAGCTTGCACAAAACAGTGAGCAAATTTAATAATTCCAATACTACCATTTTACAACTCACGTTCAACTAACGACACTCAAAAACTACCCATTAACGCTAAGATCAGTTTCGGGAGTTCTACTCTCTCGAATTCAAGTCAGTAAAGTCGTACGGGTTTCGTAACGTCTTAGCTATCTACTCATGTGATCAAATTCATAATTAGATCACCGAATTGTTACCATATTTCCCTAGACCTTACTAACTCCAATTTCATACAAATCTAGACTAGGTTGAGAAATTCCAAGTTACTAAGAAAAAGTTTTTCGGCCCAAAATGTTTCCTCGTTGGCTTTTCTATAATGACGGGAACATTTCATTACAATCTATACCAATTTACACATCACTTGTCCCTGAGTGAAAAACTTTGGAAAAATAGGCTAACGATAGAAGGGTGTGGTACCTGTATCGACAAACAACTGGGGATACTTGTCTCACATGTCCTTCTCAATTTCCCAAGCAGCTTCCTCAACTGGACGACACTTCCATTGAACTTTCACGAACTTAGTCTCCTTGGTACTTAGCTTCCGAACATCACGATCAAGAATTGTAAACAGTTTCTCCTCATACTGGAGGTTTTTGTCTAACACAACTGAGTCCCATTTTATAATGTAATCCCCGTCACTATGATATCTCTTCAACATGGATACATGAAATACCGAATGAAATCCAAATAGATTAGGAGATAAAGCCAATATATATGCCACTGTCTCTAAACATTTAAGAACCTCGAAGGGACCAATGTATCACGGACTTAACTTGCCCTTCTTGCCAAATCTCATCACCCCTTTCATGGGTGATACCTTAAGAAGAACATTCTCACCATTCTGAAATGCCATGTCCCTTACCTTATGGTTTGCATACTTCTTCTATCTACTTTGCGTTGCTAGAAGCTTAGCTTGAATACTCCTCACCTTATCTTGAGCATCCTTCACTAAATCAATCCCTAAAGGTTTCACATCTCTAGCCTTGAACCATTCTATGGGTGATCTACATCCCCTCCCATAAAGTGCCTCAAACGATGCCATATCTATGTTGGAGTGATAACTATTAATATAGGAGAACTCACACAAAGGTAAGAATTTATCCCAATGCCCTCTAAAATCAATCATACATGCCCTCAATATGTCCTCTAACACTTGAATAGTCCTCTTCGACTGCTGTCTGTGGATGGAAAGTTGTACTAAAAGTGAGTTGTGTGCCCACTTCCTCATCTAATTTCCTCCAAAACATGGAGGTGAACTGTGTACCACAGTCTGAGATGATAGAAAGGGGCACCCCATGCAACCTCACTATCTCTTTCACATACACCTTAGCCAATTGTTAAGCATTATAATCTATTCTTACTGATATAAAATGGGTTGACTTAGTCAATCTGTCAACCACTATCCAAATAGAATCAAATTTCTCCAAAGTCTTAGGAAGGCCAACCACAAAAACCATGGCTATCCTTTCCCACTTCCATTCCGGAATTAGCATTCTCTGAAGCAAACCTGCAGGCCTTTGATGTTCATACTTTACTTGGTTGCAATTTTGGCACTTAGCCACAAACTCAGTTATATCTTTCTTCATTCCTGGCCACCAATAAATTCGCTTCAAATATCAGTACATCTTGGTCACACCTGGATGAATGAAATATCGCTAACCATGGGATTCTGCCCACAATTTCTAAATCAAGTCATCAACTCGAGGAACACAAATCCTTTCTTTAAAACTGAGCACACCTTCCACATTAAGAGTGGTCTCTTGTGCCTTACCAATCAAAGTCTTTTTCTTAAGTTTATTCAAATTTTCATCCTCAAACTATTTGGCCTTGATCTCCTCAATGAACATGGCCCTTACTTCAATGCAAGATAACACCCCACCTCTTTCTGAGATGCCCAACTGCATGAACTTAGACTCCAAGGTTTGAATTTCCTTAGCCAAAGGTCGCTTAGTAACACTCAAGAAAGTTAGACTACTCATACTCACCTCTTTTCGACTCAAAGTGTCTGTCACTACATTAGCCTTACCCGAATGGTATTGGATGGTGACATCATAATTCTGAAGTAGCTCCATCCACCTTCTCTATCTCAAATTCAGCTCCTTCTGAGTGAACACATGCTGCAAATTACCATGATCAGTAAACACTTCACACTTAACACCATAAATGTAATGCTGCCAGATCTTAAAAGTAAACACTACCGATGCCAACTCCAAATCATGTGTTGGATAATTTCTATCATACACTTCAACTGTCGCGATGCATAGGCTATGACATTCTTCTCTTGCATTAACACAGCACCCAAACCCGAATGTGAAGCGTCACAATAACCAATAAAATCCTTACATTCAACATGTAGTGCTAGAATAGATGTGGTGGACAAAAGAGTCTTGAGCTTTTGGAAGCTCTCCTCACATTTTTCAGTCTATTCATATGGTACCTCTTTTTTGGTCAAATTTGTCATATGTGTGGCAATAGAATCAAAGTTTTTCACAAATCGACGATAGTAGCTAGCGAGCCCCACAAAACTCCTAACTTCTATCACTGAGCTAGGTCGAACCTTAACTGCCTCAATCTTTTGGAGATCTACCATTACCCCTGCTTTTTGAAACTACATGATCGAAAAATGCAATCGAAGTCAACCAAAATTCACACTTAGAAAATTTAGCATACAACCTTTGTTTCCCAAGAACACCCAGAACAATACGAAGATGGTCGGCATGCTCTTCCTCACTTTTCAAATAGACCAAAATGTCATTAATGAAGACTATAACAAAAGAATTGAGAAAGGGTTTAAACACCCATTCATCAAACTCATAAAAGTTGCCGGTGCATTAGTCAAACCAAAAGACATAACTAGGAACTCATAGTGCCCATAACGGGTTCTAAATGCTGATTGTAACCAGACCTTAGATCAATCTTAGAGAAAACTAATGCACGTTACAATTGGTCAAAAAGATCATCTATTCAAGGCAATGGGTACTTGTATCGAATGGTGACCCTATTCAATTGCCGGTAATCTATACACATCCTCATACTATCATTTTTTATCTTAACAAACAAAACTGGAGCACCCCATGGGAAAGCACTAGGACAAATGAATGCTTTATTAAAAAGTTCTTAGATTTGAGCCTAATTCTGCCAGAGTTATGCGATATGGATGGATAGAAATGGGTTGACTACTAGGTTCTAAATCAATACAAAAATCTATAGCTCTATTTTGATGCAGACCAGACAAATCATTAGTAAACACTTCTCTAAATTCTGACACCACAAGAATAGACTCAATATATGGAGACTCAACCTCAACATCCCGAATATGAGCCAAATAAGCCAAGCAACCCTTCCTTACTAATTTCCTAGCCTGAATGGAAGATATGATCTTAACTTGCTTAGTCTTGTACACCCCTTCCCACTCTAACTTTTTCCTACCCGAAATTTCTAAAGTTACAGACTTAGTATTACAATTAAGAACATCATAATAGGGAGACAACCAAGTTATGCCTAAGATTATATCAAAATCAGTCATATCCAAAATCACCAAATCAACCCAAGTCTAAAAACCCATAAACAAAATAGGACAAGCACGATAGACATAGGTGACTATGAAGGACTTTCCAAATAGGGGTAGAATCATGGATGGGGGCATCAAGTATATCACAAATCACATCAAATTCTGAGGCAAATTGCACGGATGCATAAAAATAAGTAGAACCCAAATCAAATAACACATTAGTCATTCGATCACAGACAAGAATAGTACCTCTGATTGTTGCGTCAGATGCCTCTACCTTGGTCTTGCCTGGAAAGGCATAACAGTGAGCCCTATCATTATGACAAGTGGCTTTCCTGCCTGGCTGCACTATACCTCTGCCTACATTACCATTTCTCCTACATCTGCGATCTCGCTGATATCCTCCTCGCTCACCTTGTGGATGCCCTCGACCATTATTACCATTCCCTACGGGTACTACTACTCTAGATTGGTGTTGCACAGAATCGAACATGCGCGGGTGGGGACAATCTCTCCTCATATGCCCTGGTTCTCCACAATTATAACATGTACGATCAAAAGATGGCCTGCTGCCTGCCAAATGTGTGGCTCCCTAGCTATCTTAAATCAAATTCTGAGGTGGAGTTCCAGAGTAATTACCTGTAGAAGCGGGCATAGCAGACTGAATTGGCCAGGCTGCAAGTGTTGGCCCCCTGAACCTCTAGAGTAAGATCCCTGAAAGTTGCCTGGATTTGTGGTTTTATTAGCCAATGCCTTAGCCTGACCGTCTCGCCTCACCCCCTCCACTTTCTTCACAAAGTCTATTACCTTATTGAAGCTTTTTCCTGCAGAGGTCATATGAACAGACAATACTTGCAACTCAGAATTTAGTCCCTTAGTAAATAAATGGATCCTCTCTTTCTCAGTAGTCACCAATTGCGTAGCATATCTAGATAGGGCATGGAACTTGGCCTCATAAGCAGCCACATATATACCACCTTGCTCCTAAGCCATGAAATCATCCTTCTTACGATCCCTCAAGGTCCAAGGCACATACTTCTCCAAGAACAGAGAATGAAACTGGGTCCAAGTGAGTGGGCGTAAAACTGAAGATCTGCATTCAACATAAGCTCTCCACCTCTTGCTGTAGATTCCTCGACTGGAGCATTGACGAGAGCTACGAACCTGATGTGGTTAAACCTAGTGTTAACCATCTACAAATAGAAAAGTGAAGGAGGTTAGATACTAATTCGAATCTCCAGATACCAATTGAAATCAAGTTATAGCATGAAATGAGACAAGAGAAAACAGAGAGATTTCCTAAAGTCCTATAACCTCTCGAACAAAAGTACATATGTTTTCGCACTGTTCCGTAAGACTCTACTAGACTCATTTTGGTACATCGAGATCAACGAACCTAGGATCTGATACCAACTTTGTCATGACCCAGACCATCGTTATTGGAACCCATACTAACCCTACGGTGGGAGAACCATTAATACTAATTAGCTAACCAAAGAACCAAACAACTAAGGCATTTAAAGATACAAAAACAGGTTTAAATAATAAGGAAAAGATAGGTTGTTCCCATAAACTCCAACAAAAGTCTAATAACCAAAACTAACATTGTGGAAATAATGTGTAAAACCTGAAAGTCAATGTACCAAAACATCTAAAGTTCAACCATAAGTCTAAACAAGAAGGGCACAACGCCAAACTAAACGTAAGGCTAACTAAAGTACTAATCTAAGTTTAAAATGTGGACGTAGACAGAAAAGAGAACTCATGGGAGCCCGGAAGAACTGGCTCACCCTTGAATTGAAACGATCACTGATCTTCTAAGCGAGGTTTGTCAATAGCCGCCTGAAGATGCCCTGTACTTAACAAAGAAAGAGCAAGTGCGGTATCATTACACAAACATAGTGTACTGGTAGGATCACACGACTTTCCCACTAAGTGTAACATACATAAGCCATTACAACATAATAATACATGCATACACTGAACATATATAATATCCACATCATTTACGAATAAAGTACAATTTCACATTTCTCATGATATACAATTATGTCAAGTCAATGGTCCTCTCATGGAACCCAAACCCAAACCCAACCTGTTAACATACCAGTACGTGGTACCAGATCCAATGTTTATGTTATAACATGGCAACCGATCCATATATGTATGCCGGAACGAGGCAACCGATCCCAGTTAGTGTGTCGGAACAGAACACCCAATCTATTCAACAAACCACAATCACAATCACAAAGTACATTCTCATAATCATACAATCAAGTCATAATTCATGGCATTCATCATTCATCTATCCTTATTTACAATTAGTGTGATCAATAATGCAGCATTCACATATATACATGTATTATAATGTAGAAAAAACAAATATACATCACACAACATGAAATCACAACCATCACCTACCTCGACACAAGCTTGAATCCCCTACGAAACTTGATTCTTCCCTTTTCAAATTAGTTCCGCTTGTTCTTGGTCTACAAACAATTAATATAATATGAGAATTAATAATCAATAACTGATTACCCCAATTACCAACAATTCTATCAACCATATATCAAACCCTTGATTCCCATACCTAGATTAGGGCTTTTTCCACCATAATTTCTAGAACAAAACCCTCTCCCATTGATAATTACCCGCTAGATTACGTTATACGGATCAAAAAATAGAATTGTGGAGTTAAAACCTTACCTTTAGCCTTAAGAATGGTGAAAAACCATCAAGAAAACACGTGGAGTTGTCTCCTAGCTCTCAAAGTTGAAAAGTGCAGAATAAAATGTTTTTGGGGTTTATTTTTGACTTAAGTGTCGTTTGTCCCACCACAGTGGTAGTCACCTCGCTAGAGTAGCCCCGCCCTGGTGGTACAAATTCCCGCCATTGTGGCTTGCAATGAACAATAAGCAAATTCAATAATTCCAATACCCCCATTTCACAACACAACTTCAACCAATGACACTCAGAAACTACCCGTTCACGTTAAGATCAGTTTCGAGTGTTCTACTCACCCGAATTCAATTCCGTAAAGTCATACGGGTTCCTTAACATGTTAGCTATCAACTCATGTGATCAAATTTATAATTAGATCACCCAATTATTTCCATATTTCCCAAGACATTAATGACTCAAAATTCCTCCAAATTTGGACTAGGTTCAAAAATTTCAAGTTACTATGAAAAAGTTTTTCAGCCCAAAATTTTTCCCCGTTGGTTTTTCTATAACGATGGGAACAAGTCGTTACAATATTGTGGTCCGAAATATATTACCAGACACTACTGGTCATATACTCTAAAAAATTTAAGGGGCACCATTTTGACTTTATATTATTCTATAATTAGTGGCAAGGTGCAATATTTTGATATTTAGGGATTAGAGAGCTGATTTTTGTGGTCAATACATGAAATTACATGTTGAACAACTAATATTACATTGTCTAAAGATCATCAAGGTTTGTTTAAATATTAAAGATAACTAGACTTATAATTGTACTACTCAATGTCAATATATTTATAAGGTTTCCTATGAATTAATTTGGGCTATATATATATCTGAATTTTTAATTAGCTTAACTGAACTTGTTACATTTTTTTGATCAAGTTAGAAGAATACATATCGATCGAAACTTATCTAGGCTGAATGGATTACGTTTTCGTGAGCTAATCTTACCACTAAAGCAATAAATATTTATTTTAGTCCCGCCCAAATATGTGTTTTACTATTTCATCCAATGTTGCGTAAACAAGGAATACTTATAACTAATAGAATAGTTCTCTATTTCACTCCTCTAAATGTTGTGGTCCGAAAGATAATTCTAGACACTATTGGTCATTTACTCTATAAAATTTAATGGGCACCATTTTGACATTATATTGTTCGATAATTAGTGGCACTGTGCAATATTTTGATATTTAGGGATTAGAGAGATGATTTTTATGGTCAATACGTGAAATTACATGTTGAACAACTAATAATACAATTTCTAAAGATCATCAAGGTTTGTTTAAAAATTAAAGATAACTAGACTTATAATTGTACTACATCAACTTTAATATATTTATAAGGTTTCCTATGAATTAATTTGGGCTCTATATTTATCAAAATTTTTAATTAGTTTAACTGAACTTGTTACATTTTGTTGATCCAGTTAGAAGAATACATCGATAGAAAGTTCTCTAGGTGGAATGTATCATCTTTTTGTGAGCTAATCTTACCACTAAAGCAATAAATATTCATTTTAATCCCCCATAAATATGTGTTGAACTATTTCATCCAATGTTGCGTAAACACTGAATACTAATAAATAATATAATAATTTTTATTTCACTTCTCTAAATGTTGTGGTCCGAAAGATAATCCCAAACACTATTGGTCATTTACTCTATAAAATTTAGTGGACACCATTTTCACTTTATATTGTTTGATAATTAGTGGCAAGGTGCAATATTTTGATATTTAGGGTTTAGAGAGCAGCTTTTTATGGTCAATATGGGAAATTACATGTTGAACAACTAATATTACACTGTCTAAAGATCATCAAGGCTTGTTTAACAATTAAAGATAACTAGACATATATATATATATATATATATATAAGGTTTCTAATGAATTAATTTGAGCTCTTTATTTATGTAAATTTTTAATTAGCTTAATTGAACTTGATACATTTTGTTGATCCAGTTAAAAGAATACATATCTATTGAAATTTGTTTAGGTTGAATTGAATCATGTTTTTGTGAGCTAATTTTACCACTAATGCAATAAATATTTATTTTAGTCCCGCCTAAATATGTGTTGTACTATTTTATTCAATGTTGCCTAAACAAGGAATACTTATAACTTGAATAGTTCTCTATTTCACTCCTCTAAATGTTGTTGTCCGAAAGATAATACCATACACTATTGGTCATTTACTCTTTAAAATTTAATGGGCACCATTTTGACTTTATATTGTTCGATAGTTAGTGGCACAGTGCAATATTTTGATATTTAGGGATTAGAGAGCTGATTTTTTTGAACAATATGCAAAATTACATGTTGAACAACTAATATTACATTGTTTATAGGTCATCGAGGGTTGTTTAAATATTAAAGATAACTAGACTTATAATTTTACTACATAAATTTCAATATATTTATAAGGTTTCTTATGAATTAATTTCTCTATATTTATCTAAAATTTTAATTAGCTTAATTGAACTTGTTACATTTTGTTGATCCAATTACAAGAATACATATCGATAGAAACTTGTCTAGGTTGAAAGAATCATGTTTTTGTGAGCTTATGTTACCACTAAAGCAATAATTATTTATTTTGTCCCGACTAAATATGTGTTGTACTATTTCATCCTATGTTACATAAACAAGGAATACTTCTAACTAATAGAATAGTTCTCTATTTCACTTCTCTAAATTTTGTGGTTCGAAAGATAATACCAAAAACAATTGGTCATTCACTCTATAAATTTTAATGGGCACCATTTTGAGTTTATATAGTTCGATAATTAGTGGTGAGGTGCAATATTTTGATATTTAGGGATTAACGAGCTGATTTTTAATGTCAATACGCGAAATTACATGTTGAACAACTAATATTATATTCTCTAAAGATCATCAAGGTTTGTTTAAAAATTAAAGATAAATAGACTTATAATTGTACTACATCAATTTTAATATAGTTATAAGGTTTTTTATAAATTAATTTGGGCTCTATATTTATCTAACCTTTTAATTATCTTAATTGAACTTGTTACATTTTGTTGATCCAGTTAGGAGAATAGATATCAATCAAAACTTATCTAGGTTTAAGGGATCATGTTTTTGTGAGTTAATGTTACCAGTAAAGAAATTAATATTTATTTTAGTCCTGCCTAAATATGTGTTATACTATTTCAACCAATGTTGCCTAAACAAAGAATACTTATAACTAATAGAATAGTTCTCTATTTCCCTCCTCTTAATGTGCTGCTCCGAAAGATAATACCAAACACTATTGGTCATTTACTCTATAAAATTTATTGGGCACCATTTTGACTTTATATTGTTTGATAATTAGTAAAAAGGTGCAATATTTTGATATTTAGGAAATATAGAGCCGATTTTTGTGGTGAATACACGAAATTACATTATAAATAACTAGTATTAAATTGTCTAAAGATCATCAAGGTTCGTTTAAAAATTAAAGATAACTAGACTTATAATTGTACTACTCAATTTCTATATATTTATAAGGGTTCTTACGAATTATTTGGTCCTATATATTTATCTAATTTTTTAATTAGATTAATTGAACTTGCTACATTTTCTTGATCCAGTTAGAAGAATACATGTCGATCGAAACTTGTCTAGGTTGAATGGATCATGTTTTTGTGAGCTAATCTTACCACTAAAGCAATAAATATTTATTTTAGTCCCTCCTAAATATGTGTTGTACTATTTCATCAATTGTTGCATAAACAAGAAATACATATAATTAATAAAATAGTTATGTATTTCACGCCTCTAAATGTTGTGGTCCGAAAGATAATACTAAACAATATTGGTCATTTACTCTATAAAATTTAATGGGCATCATATTAACTCTATATTGTTCGATAATTGGTGGCAATGAGCAATATTTTGATATTTAGGGACTAAAGAGCTGATTTTTGTGGTTTACGCGAAATTACATGTAGAACAACTAACATTACATTGTCAAAAGACCATCAAGGTTTGTTTAAAAATTAAGGATAAATATACTTATAATTGTTCTACTAAATTTCAATATATTTATAAGGTTTCTTATAAATTGATTTGGGCTATATAATTATCTAAATTTTTAATTAGATTAATTGAACTTGTTACATTTTATTGATCTAGTTAGAAAAATAAATATTGTTCGAAACTTGTCTAGGTTGAATGGACCATGTTTTTGTGAGCTAATCTTACCACTAAAGCAATAAATATTTATTTTAGTCCTGCCTAAATATGTGTTTTGCCATTTCATCCAATGTTGCGTAAACAAGGAATACTTATTACTAATAGAATAGTTCTGTATTTCACACTTCTAAATGTTTTGGTCCAAAAGATAATACCAAACACTATTGGTCAATTACTCTATAAAATTTAATGGGCACCATTTTGACTTTATATTGTTCAATAATTAATGTCAATATGCAGTATTTTGATATTTAGGGATTAGAGAGCTTATTTGTGTGGTCAATATGCGAAATTGCATGTTGAACAACTAATATTACATTGTCTAAAGATCATCAAAGTTTGTTTAAAAATAAAAGATAACTAAACATATAATAGTACTACTCAATTTCAATCTATATATAAGTTTTCTTATGAATTAATTTGCGCTATATATTTATCTAAATTTTTAATTAGCTTAATAGAACTTGTTACATTTTGTTGATCCAGTTACAAGAATACATATCGATCGAAACTTGTCTAGGTCTAATGGATCATGTTTTTGTAAGCTAATCTTAGCACTAAAGTAATAAATATTTATTTTAGTCCCGCCTAAATATGTGTTTTACTATTTCATCCAATGTTGTGTAAACAAGGAATACTTATAACTAATATAATAGTTCTCTATTTCACACCTCTAAATGTTATGGTCCAAAAGATAATACCAGACACTATTGGTCCTTTACTCTATAAAATTTAATAGGCACCATTTTGACTTTATATTGTTCGATAATTAGTGTCAAGGTGCAATATTTTGATATTTAGGGATTAGAGAGCTGATTTTTGTGGTCAATATGCGAAATTTCATGTTGAACAACTAATATTACATTGTCTAAAGATCATCAAGGTTTGTTTAAAAATTAAAGATAACTAGACATGTATACACACACACACGCACACTGATATATATATATATATATATATATATATATATATATATATATATATATATGTTATATATAAGGTGTCTTATGAATTAATTTGGGCTCTATATTTATCTAAATTTTTACTTAGCTTAATTGAACTTGTTACATTTTGTAGATCCAGTTAGAAGAATACACATATATCGAAAGTTTTCTAGGTTGAATGGATCATGTGTTTTGTGAGCTAATCTTACCACTAAAGCAATAAATATTTATTTGAGTCCCACCTAAATATGTTTTGTACCATTTTGATCCAACGTTGCGTAAACAAGGAATACTTATGTAACGACTTGTTCCCGTCGTTATGGAAAAAAACCAATGGGAAAGAATAACTTTTGCATAGTAACTTGGAAATTTCTAGCCTAGGCCAGACTTGGACAAAATCTAAGTTAGGTGTGTTCTAGGACAATCTAGTAATAAATGAGGGATTTAATTATTAATTTGGTCATGTGAGTGGATAGCCAATATGTTAAGGAGCCCGTACGACTTTATGGAATTGAATTCGGGTGAGTAGAACTTTCGAAACTGATCTTGGTGTGAAAGGGTAGTTTTAGAATGTCCAGGTTTGAAGATGTATTCTAAAATGGGAGCTTGGAACTCAAATTCTGAGTTTCTGTCTATGTGCAAGCCGCTAGGGCTGGGTTATGTCTGCCAGGGCTGGGCCGCTGTGGCGGGATGGGTCTCGCTGTGGCGGGACAACTCAAATTATGTCGGGGGAAAATCCAACAATTATTATTTTCTGCAAAACTTCATTCTTAAGAGCTAAGGGACGTCCCATGGCAGTTTCTTATCAAATTCCCACAATTTCTCGCGCTAAAGGTAAGTTAATTACTCCCCTAATCCGTATTTCAATTCTGAGAACTTAGAATCTTGGGTAATTATCATTGGGGGAGGGTTTTAGCTTGGAGTTAATGATGGTAAAAGCCCTAGCTAAACATTAGGATCATGGGTTTGGCCTTGGGTTGATATTTTGATATAATCCAAATAAATTAGGCCTTGTATATTGATCCTTGTTTATAGACCATGAACATGCTGAAATACTTCGAAAAGGGAAGGCTTAAGTGTCTTTGGAGTATTCAGGCTTGGTTTCGAGGTAGGTGATGATTCGATTTCCTGTTATGTGATATATGTCGGTTAATTGCTTCATTGATTGCGCGTATGTATGTGAATAGGGAAATTTGAATCAAATCTAATGAAATGATTATGTGTGAACAATTACATGCCATGAACCAATTACTTAATTGTATGACTATATGTACTGTTCATTATGGGTGTGATTGTGACTGTGGTTGTGTGCTGACTGGATCGTGTTTCACGTTTTGACATATATATTGAATCAAGTGTCATGTTTTGACACATATATTAGATGGGGTGTCACGTTTAGACACATGTATATTGGATTGGGTGTCACATTACGACACACTAATTGTTTGGGTATGGGTTCCACGAGAGAACCACTTGTGATTGTTACATTTATATTTACCTATCATGGTTATTGGGAAATTGTACGTTGCTCCTTAAATGATGATTTAATTGTGCATTCTGTATATGTGTGTTTACTGTGTTGTAATGAGTTGCTTATATTACGCTACTAGATTAGCCGCGTGATCCTACCTGTACACCGTGATTTTGTGAAATTGATATTGCACTTGCTCTTTTTTTGTTGAGTACAGGGCATTTTCAGGTGGGTATTGACACACCTCAGTTAGGAGATATTTGATAGAGACTGGATTACAAGGTGAGCCAGTTCTTTCAGGCTACCAAGGATCATTCGTTAGTTTAGTCCATTCTTTTTGAACTGGGACTACATGTTTAGACCTTTACTAATGTTTAGTTTACAAGGTTGCACCCCCTCTTTCTAAGAGTTATTGATTGTTAGAGTTTTGGTACAATGACTTTCAGTTTTAAGAGTTGAATTTCTATAATAGTTGTTTGTTAGACCTTCAGAGTTTATGGGAACTCAGTATTTTTAGTCATTTAAAACTGCTTCCGTATCTTTAAATGCTTTAGTTTCTTAAAAATATTTAGTCAGGCAATACTGATGGTTCTCTCACCGGAGGATTAGTGTGGGTGCCAATCACGGTGGTCAGGGTCATGAAAAAATTGGTATCAGAGCCCAAGGTTCGTTGATCTAGTTGTACCAAAATGAGACTAGTAGAGTCTTGCGGAACGATACAGAGACGTCTGTTCTTTTCTTTGAGAGGCTATATGACTTTATGAAATCTCTCTATCCTTTTCTCCTTTCGTGCTATGACTTGATTCCTATTGGTATCTAATTCTCCTTCACTAATCTATCCGCAGATGGTTAACACGTGATACATCGGCGTCAGGCCCGTAGCTCCCACCAATGAGCTAGCAAAGGAGTCTGCAACAAGAGGTCGTGATCGAGGCAGGGGTAAGGGAAGAAGAAGGGGCAGAGGTCTAAGAAGAGTGGCACCCGCCAGGGGTGGACCCCCAGCTGAGAATGTTCCTAGGAAAGAGGCCTCTTATGCACCCCAAGAAGAGGTAGAAAAGAATGTGGAGATCAAAGACGAGGAGGATGTTGGACCAAAGGAGGATGCATAGGTTGGGAATACCGGCATTCCTTCCTTAGACCCATTGTTAGTGCAACGAATCATAACTTTTGTGAAAAGGTTGGTCGGCCCCGAGTCCTTCCCACACTACATGTTGCTCAACCTTCGATCAACCGCCACGTCACTGCTACTATTCCTAGGGTGGATAGAGCATCAGGCACCGATGCCTACTTCTATACCTTATTGGGTCCTGTGATGACTGGTACTAAGCATGAGATGTTGACTATGTTTTTGAAGTTGAAGTTAAATGTGTTCTATTGTTTTGAGAGTGAGGATGCTTATGAGTTCATTTTGGATTGCTATGATATACTTCATAAGCTAGGCATTGTACATCAACATGGAGTAGAGTTCATGACCTTCCAGCTTCAAGGTGAGGCTAAGTAGTGGTGGAGGGCCTATGTAGAATGCAGATCGTCAGTCTTGCCCCCACTCACTTGGACACAGTTCCATGCTCTATTCCTGGAGAAGTATGTGCCCCAAACTGTGAGGAATCACAAGAAGGATGAGTTCATGGCCTTGGAGAAGGGTGGTATGACTGTAGCTGCCTATGAGGCGAAGTTCCATGCCTTGTCTAGATAAGCTACCTAGTTGCTGACTATAGATGATGAGAGGATTCGTTTATTCATCAAGGGATTGAACCCCGAGTTGCAGGTATTGTTGTTTACATGACCCTTGCAGGTAAAAGTTTTAATGACGTGACAGACTTTGTGGAAAAAGTGGAAGGAGTTCGACATGATGGGCAGGCCAAGGCTTTGGCTAAGAAGCCCAAGAGCACATGTAACTTTCATGGTTCCTAAACCAGAGGTTCAGGTAGGCAGAAAATTGTAGCCCGGCCAATTCAATCAACCCTGTCCTCTTTTATAGGTGGTTACTCGGGAACTCTACAACAGAATTCCATTTAGGATAGTAAGGGAGTCGTGCCTTCGTCTGGCAGCAGGCCATCTTTTGATTACAGTTCTTATAATTGTGAAAAACCTGGGCATATGAGGAGAGATTGTCCCCATATGCGCATGTCTGACCCCTTGCAACAACAGACTAGAGTAGTTGTACTAGCGGGAAATGGTAGTAATGGCAGGCGATGTCGATAAGGTGGATAAGGAGGAAATCAACGAGGCCGTAAAGGTCGGGGAAATGGTAATGCAGGTAGAGGAGCAATGAAGCTAGACAAAGAGGCTGCCCATCAAGATGACATAAGTCAGTTTTATGTCTTTTCGGACAAGACCGAGGCGGAGGCATCTGATGTAGAGATTACAGGTACTATTCTTTTCTATGAACAGTGATGAGTCTGAGGTTTGGACTCATTTCAGGCTTTATTTATATAGATTTAGTGTGCTCAAATGCTTATTTTGTGCCAATAAAACCCTTCATATTTAGGTTTATGGATTAAGGAACAAAGCAAGGACACTAACAAGCAAAAAGGAACAAAACAGGCTGAAAGAATGATGAAAGGCAAGCCTACTGATTGCCAAGTCTGCTTGGCGAGTTGCCGAATAACTTCTTGACAGCTTTAAGTTCTAGTGTGCCAAGCCTTGAAGGAAAGAACCAAGTTTGCAAGAGAAAGGAGCAGTCGACATATAACTGAGTGGTTCCGCGATGCAGTGTTAGATCCCCCAAAGTTACAGACCTTGAGGATGCTGAATGCCAAGGAAAAAGGGGAATGGAAGTGACCAATTGGTGGCTCACCGAGTGGTTCGATGAGCCCAACATGCTTCACCGAGTGACTCTTCACAGTACATTTTTGGTGACTATAAATACATTTTTGAACATTTAGTTTAGTATCAAATCTAATCTTAGATCATATATGTTTTAGTCTATTATTGAGTTTTGAACTAGTGAGACAATTTTCTCTAGTTTTTCGTAAGTTTTGAAGAATCGAAGTTTTTCACTTTTGAGAAATTGGAAGTGGTTCTTTGAGATTCTTCGAATTGGAGCATTGTAAGGACGAATCTACACTTACCCAGTTGATGGATAATCAATTTGGTAACTGTTTTTACCTTTTTATGATGTCTAGCTAAAACCTCAATTCTTGGGGTGTGATTATGGGATGGTTTAGTTTATGGGTATAGCTAATTGTTATTTTAAATTCTATTTAGAAGTGAGTTCAATCATTCATTATGGTTTAATTTAAGAATTGTAGTTTCAAATGCAGTTCTACCCTTGTGTTTTTGGTTTACTCGAGAGAGAGGTTTTAAAACTAAACTTATTGACTGATGGTCTGTGGGTATTAGGTTGAATTGGGTTTAGCTCGAGAGAGTAAATTCTAAACCCAATTCCACACATTCAGCTCGAGAGAGTGAATGGACTAAGGTGTGGGATGTTCTTATTTTTCATGCTTGTTGTTGTTTGAGAGAAATCAACCTGATTCGGGGTAAATTTTTCAAGAGAAAGTTTATCTCCTCTATATCCTAGCTTACTCACTAATATCTAGTTATTTTCTAATAGTTGCAATTACCCATTTGTCTATATTAACTTATAATCGAATCGCATCCTAAGAACCCATCTCATTATTGTTAATTCATATTATTTGCCACTGTTTGTAATTGCTAATTTCAAACCAAATCCCCTATTTGACATTCGTGTCATCCCTGATTTGAATGATGCCTTTATACGATAGTTTTTATTTCTATGACTTATTTGATCATGTTCATGCTTCCTTATTGAATCTTAAACACGTACCGCTCCCTGTGGGATTCGACCCCAACTTATTAAGTTGGGTTTATACTGATTAACGACCATTGATGCTTAGAATTGGATGAAGTGTCTTTGAAACATTATTAGTCAAAATGGCGCCGCTGCTGGGGAGTGGTGTTGTTTAAGATTCTTTTGGTGAAGTTGAATTTTGTTCTTTTTAGTCATAGTTAAATCTACTTACTTTTAGTTTTGATTTGTGTGTTGCTGTTTAAGACAGAGGAAATGAGTGCAAAGGAAGCAATGGTAGCCAAGTGGGCCACCAAGATGACATCGGAAACCTCAACGATGTCAACGTACCAAATGTTAATGACCCAAATCTTATGGGTGGAGTTGGTGCCATTCACTTGTCTCAGCCTAAAGGGAATGTTGTGTTCCACATTACAAGCACCATGTTGCAGCTCTTGCAATTGAAAGGGTTGTTTGGTGGGTTGGCTCATGTGGATCCCCATGAGCATATACAGAACTTTTTTGATGTTTGTGGGCTGTTTTCCTTCAAGAACATATCCCAAGAGTCAGTCCGATTGAGGTTGTTCCCATTTTCTCTAATGGGAGAAGCATGTAAGTGGTGGGCTCAGATGCCAAGAAATTCTATCACTTCGTGGGAAGAGCTTGTCACAACATTCCAAGTGCAATTTTTCCCTCTTTCGAAGATGATGACACTTAGGGACAACATCCAAAGCTTCAAGCATTTGGATGGTGAGCCAATCCATAAGACTTGGCTAAGATTTAAGAAGTTGGTCCTGCAATGTCGAACTCATGGTTTGCTTGACAATGTTTTGTTGTATTACTTTTACCGAAGCCTTGATTTGATGAACAAGGAGTAGCTGACCAACTTTATCTGGGAGGTTTGATGCAATAACCTTACATTATAGCAGCCCAGCTCTTAGATGGTATGACCAAAATTAACTGGGCATGGTACACCCGTGAGGATCAGGTCTCCCTTCTCACTTTTAAATTGACAAAGGAGCAGCTTAAGAAAGATCAAGAGAGGGACCAAAAATGGCAAAGATGATGAACCCAACTTGAAATTTTGGCCAAAAATGTCGTGGGAGCTGGTGCTAGGAGTGTCAATGATGTGGGTGTGTGGTGTGTAAACCTCGATGAGGCTAAGTTCGAAGCATTGTACAACGAGAAAGTGAACTTCCTAACTAACCAAGGAGGAGGTTATCGTGCTAACTACCCAAGGCATGGTGGTAACCAAGGTTGGAATAGGGATGAGGGCTGGAGAGATCGTGATAAAGAGTGCAGAGATCGAAATTCCACTTGGAAGGAAAGGGATGGGGAGAAAGATAGGTATGTTCCTCCCCACGAGCGTCAAAAGCCTAAAGATTCTGAGGGTGCCGGGTCTGAGGATATGCTCTTTTATATTCTCAACAAAGTTGAAGAGTCCGATAAAATTTTGAAGGAGATGATGGAAGTTGTATCGACCCTTAACCAGATGGTGACTTCTTATTTCGTCCCTATCAAGCAGTTGGAGATTCAAATGGATCAAATTTCTTCTCATTTAAAACCGAGACAATAAGGATGTTGCTAGTGATACTATGGCAAACCCCAAGAATGAAGTTTGAGTAGGTACTTGCATCATGCCACAACGTTCACTAAGGCGCTTCTTGGGAGGCAACCCAAGTTTTTATTTGCTTTCTTTTTGTTTTTGGAAAAAGGTGTGTTGATTGTGCATGTTAAAGTGTATAATGTGTGTGCAGGTTTGCGAGCAAAATGTCCAGTCGGCGACTCACCAAATAGGTCAGCGATCCCGACTTGGACCTTCATTGGACTCAAGAAATTATAAAGTTGGAGTCTATAAAACTTGGCGGGCCCGTGGACAAGTCGGCATATCACCAAACCGGTCGGCGAGTCCGAATTTGTCCGCCATTTGGCCCCCAAGTTAACTAGAGGTCCTATAAAACTCGGTGAGGTAAGTACCCACCTGGCGTGTCAGCGAGTGGTTCGGCGAGGTCAAATAACATTTCCAAAAGAGTGCGAACTAAATGGTTTTGAAAGGCCAAAGGTTTAAACATTCAAACTCTTTCACATTCCCTCACTTTTAACTTCAATACAATCGCACCCGCACTTCAAATTTCCTATATTTTTACATTTTCTTTCTTTTTGGTCGTCGATCTTGTGTTCGGAGTTAGAAATCTTTGCTGCCTAGCTTTACATATTCATTTTTCAGTTTAAAGGTTGCTTTTCTAAACCCCAAACTCGTAAATAGCGGTTGAAGTGATTTGCATTGTTATAAATTGTGTTGATGTGTGTTGTGCCTCTCTGAAATCATAAATGTGTGCTTGTGTGCCTATTTTAGTTTTGATATCGTGCCTAAATTGCCTAAAATTTTCATTTCCCAAATTTCATGCTTTAAAATTAATCGTAATCTTATGGGTTATACTTAATTTTTGTTGAGTCTAGTTGGGAGAAGTCTGAGTAACCCAAATTGTGCTAAATGACGTGCTTTGCCCAATGACGGAGCGTTTGATGTCATTCCTAAGGGCTAAAGTCATCAAATGGGCAATTTTGGCCAAACCGGGGGAAGTCTGAGTACACCGGTGGCATGGGTCTAATGGGTCTAGGAATAATTGAGAATGTGTATGGTTTTATTTTATTTTTGGGGGCTGCAGGGTTGGTTTTGGAAGTTGGGGTTGAGAATAGGCATTTTGGGCAGTTTGGCGAGCTGGGTCGAGCTCGCCGAACCACTCAGCAGTTCGGTAAAATCACCTTTAATTTCATGCTTTTGATGAGATTGGTTCTATAACTTTTGGCAAGAAGCCTGAGCTCGCCGAGTGCACTTGTCGACTCGTTAAAAGTCTCTTAGATCGCCCTTTCTGTGCCCCTAACTCCTAAAATACACTGTAACTTTCGGCGGGCTAGTCTGTTCTCACCGAATGATGTCGATGATTCACCGAAAGGCCCATCTCATCACCACCATACCATTTTTCTTGGAATTTGTTGAGCCAATCCTTTCGAAGAGCCCGATCTCGCTCACTAAAGTGATTCGACGACTCACCGATCAGTTTGGTGAGTTTGTCTACAACATGATTTCTGCATTTTTCTTAGATTGATTCTAACTCTTTTTGGTGTGTTTTGCAGATATGGCTAGAACAAAAATGGCAGGTAGAGACATGCCGCCCCACAAGAGGGCAAAGGGAATTACCATAAATGAGAATGTAGATGCATCCCGAGCAATGGAAACTAAACTTCCTACCATAGGTGAGAAGGGCAAAGGGAAAGGCAACACACCTATTCCAGCGTCACCGGAGGTCAGCTCTGATAGTGATGAAATATACACCACTCACCTCACTACTTCTGAGAGTGAGGGTGAGCACCAGTACCCTCAGGATGCAATTTCTGAGCCTAAGGATAATGAGCTACTGATGGTCAGGAGTGCTGAACTGCGCTCTAAGAGGATGCATAATCCGTCTAGGATCAGGGTACCTCAGACTCATACTTCTCCTTCTATTCCAGACCAAGCTGTGGTCCCAGCACCACCTGTATAGGGTCCTCTTCTCTGGTCTATGAACAAACTTAAGACTGAGGGATTGAGGACTATCATCAAGGAGAAGAGGCTTTCTACTGATAGAGTGATAGACAGATAACCTGAGATTTGGAGCTGCTTGAAGTCCCATAAGTTCCAGATATTTACTACACCCCGTGGCCCTAACATTCCAAATTGGGTACGAGAATTCTACACTACTTATGGAGCCTTAGTTCCGTAAGGAAAGAAGAAGGCAACAACCTTCAAACCTGTGGACTATGTAATTGTCAGGGAAAAGAAGGTGTTGTGTTACAGTATTAACATAAATGCTGTATTGGAATAAACTGACAATATTGCAGATGACCAGTACACAATTAAGTTTAAGTCCTTGGAGAATATGAAAAGTTGGTTAGCCCGTCTCTTATCTGATGGTACTCGTAGATGGATCGAAGCTGGAGTGCAAATTGAGAAGAAAGATCTCAATGTGGCCACAAGGTACTGGTTTGGCTTTATGTTTTCACCATTAAGCCATCACAAAATGACTCCATCCTCCGCCACACAAAGGCGGCTTGTCTTGGATCGATCATTGCAGGAAAGTGCATAAATTTGGGCATGATCATTACACAAGAAATGGCCATGAGGGCCAACCAACACCAAACCTCTCTCCCCTTCTCGGTGTTGATCACTGAATTGTGCAGATGGGCCCAAGTGCCCCGTGATGAGAAGAAGGATATGGAAGTGATTCCCACTTCCTGTACCGACATTCGGTGGATAGAGGCTGAGTATTTGAAAAATGAGGCCAAGAAGAAGAAGGCAGTCCCGATGGAATCTTCACCGGTTGTTGATACTGAGACACTACCTGCAGAGGCAGTATAACCTACTCTAGCCTCTAGGCCTTTAGGTATATCTAGAACTTCCCCTTCCATGACTCCTCATTCCTTTATAGCTCCCTTGCCTCCTAGGCTGGTGCTACTGTTGCTGCTGATTCCCGACCTCCACTCACCCAGGCTACGATAGTTCGGATTGGGCATCTAGCCCATTCTGCTGCGAGGCGTGCCTCCAAGATTGAGGCCACTATCCCTAGGATGATTGAGAAGGTCCTCATTGCTACTGTGACATCTCTTAGTATGTCTATTGATGCCCTTGTGGCACGGATAGCGGTGTGTATGCGAGGCCAAGAGGCCACTTATGAGGTGTCTGCTCTAAATGCCACAATTGCTGAGCTGAGAAAGGATGTGGACCAGCTGAAGTCCATATATATGTCCATGATTTTCGGGACTGTAGCGATCCCCGACATGCCAGCTGATACAGATGTGCCTCCAGGTACCACCAGAGATGAGGTTCGAGTAGAAAAGGTGGTTGTTGCTGAGTCTGAGGCTGAGACTAATGTGGAGCAGCTTGGTGTCGACAAGGAAGCTACTTATGAGGGCCTTACAGAGGTTGAGGAGGCTATGGTAGATTCAACCATGCAGATTTCATTGGCAGATACCACCACCATGGCTGGATCTAGTGTTGCTGCTACCCCGAGCACTGATGCTAGGATTAGAGCGCTACACCGTGCACTGATCCCCAACAGATGGATCAACTGTGTAGACAAGTCCTTTCTTTACCTCCCTTTCTGTCATTTTTATTGACTTTTATTATTTTGTTGCATATGAGGACAACTGCCTTTTTATTTGTGGTGGGGGTGAGGTATTCCCATACCTACCTTTTGTCACCATCTTTTGTATATATTATTGAGTTTTTGTGTTTAAATTGTGTTTTGATATTGTGTTATGGATATTTGAGCTTGTGGCTCCTTGTTTTGAATATAAATGGTTTTTGACCCGTTCTAAAAATTTTGCCACCTCTTGTGTGTGATTGTGGCTATTCTTGTGCAAATTTGAGTATCAGTCATGATCATTACCGATGACTTGAATAGTGCTCTTAATCAAACAAAAATGAATGTGCGGCTACGATGAGGCCAAATGAAGTTGCATAGAAAATGTGTGAACTTTGTGCATCTTGTTGTAACTAGCCAATTATCGAATAAGTCTCTTATGATGAACATGAGATTCTAGGCACCTTTTAAACTAAAATGACTCAAGACTAGAAACCCATTATGCATGCAACTCATCAAAATGAACACAACCAAGGAGGAAATATTGACTCTAAGCTAAACATACTCAATGCACCATAAGGAAGTAGGAACTACATCTAGCAACCCAATATGCATGAAAATTTCAGAAATCTTACATTTTAGGAGGAACTACCATCTCCAAACTTAAAAGCATATTCAACACAATCTCATGGAGCCAATATGCAATTTTATACTCAAAGCACATATTCTCCACTCCAACCTTAGGCATGTTCAACAATTCATCTCATGAAGTCTATAGGCAACTCATACTCAATGCACAACAATCATGAGGAAAATAAATCATATATGTAATTTTCTTTCAAAACAGAGGCCTTTTCATGAACATGCATATGAATGAAATCATGGAAACACATAAAACACATGACTCCAAACAAAAGGAAACAATGAGGAACTCTTTATCTCAACCTAAGGGAGGAGTAAAAGGAAACATATAAGGATATCGGGACATCATATCGGCCTCGGCCTCCCAAGTATTACCCTCAAGTAAAAGATTTCTCCATAAAACTTTCACGGAATCAACTTCTTTGTTCATCAATTTCTTAACTTGCCGGTCCAAAAATCTCCAACGGTACTTCCTCACAAAGAAGGATTTTCATCAACCCCTAAACCCTTTGAGGATACTATAGATGTCGGATCTCAAACACACTTATTTTAACAAAGAGACATGGAACATCGGATGCACCAATGCCAACTCATTAAGCAACTCAAACTCTTAAGCAACCTTACCAGCACGTCTCAAGATCCAATAGGGGCTTACAAAATGGTGACTAAGTTTCCCTTACTTCTCAAAACTCCCTACACCCTTCATGGGTGAGAATTTCAAGTAAACCCAAATCATGAACATTAGGAACACACAACAACCGTGCTATCTAAGCACACCATCTACCTCTTGGGAGAAACTCTAAATGGACTTTCTAAGCACCGCTTATTTCAATTCATGTAAGGTTGGATCAAGACATAACTAAGCTTTCACATCTTTCACAAAAGACAATTCTACCCATTTTGACCTATAACACCACCTTTGGTAGGGCCTACTATCTGAATGTATTACAATATTATCTAAACACGCTATTCATCAAATCCTTACACGATGCCGAAGCATTAGTCAAATCAAATGACATTACCACTAACTCGTAATGACCATATCGGGTTCTAAAAGCCATTCTCGAAATATTATCATTCTTTACCCTCACTTGGTGATAACCCAACCTACAATCAATCTTAGAGAAGTAACTAGCCCCTTGGAGTTGGTCAACACTAAAATCTATCTCCCTCACCCTAACTATGTGGTACTTGCAACTAATCCATACCAAGGATAACATCAAGGTCTTACATATCTAGCTCTACCAAATCGACAAGAGCAATTCTCTGGGATAAGGAGATGTGACACTTTATATAAACTCTCTTAGCCACCACAGAATCACCAATAGAGGTAGAGACATAAAAAGGCTCTAACACCATATCGGGAAGCATATCTAACCCATAGCCACATATGACATCACAAAAGACAAAGTATAACCGGAATCAAGTTAAACATAAACATAAAGTTGGAAAACATTCAATATCGATAACCACATTAGGAGAACTTTGTTGCTCACCATGAGCCTGAAGTGCATAGAACTTATTCTTCTTTGGAGCATTTGCACCCGAACCACTTGGACCGGATGAATGATAAGGTTGCGACCATGACGACTATCTCCCTCATTCCTAGGAATTGAAGGACAATGCCTTATCTTGTGGTCCATCTTACCACAACCAAAACATTGGAACCCGCTATACATACACCTGCATGTTTTCTTCCACACTTATCACAATCTGGCAATAAAGGCCCATTACCATCTCCTTGAGGATTAGGTTTAGAAACCCTTAAATGGTTGAACTTAGAATGATTAGAGGAACATTTTCTGGGAAACCTTTGTCGACACTTAGGACGACCATGTCCATCAGACCTTGCATGTGAAAAGTTACCGTTATCCATTCGTTCCCTCTTAAGTCTTCTAGACCTCTCCTTAAGTTTCTCCTCTTCAATCTGTTAGGCATGAACCATAAGACGAGAAATGTCCATATCATGGACAAGCATAGCAGTACTACATTCATTCACCACCAAATCGGACACTCCCAATACGAACTTACTCATTCTTGACCTAGGGTCATCCACTATAGACGGAGCATATTTTGATAACAGAGAGAACCTCAAAACATATTCCTTAACACTCATATTATCTTGTCGAAGATTAATAAACTCAAAAACCTTAGCCTCTCTCATCTCTAGAGGGAAGAACCTATCAAGAAAAGCAGATTTTAAACCTTTCCCACTCTATGGGGCCCACTCCTACTAGTCTAGCTTTTTAACATTGGTTGAACCAAATCTGAGCAACCCCTTTAAGTTGGTAAGCAGCCGATTTCGCCTTCTCCACCGGAGTCAGTCCCATGATAGCCAAAACCTTATAGACCACATCAATAAACTCTTGAGGATCTTCCTCAACCTTTGAACCATAAAATTCTGAAGGGTTCATCCTGGTAAAGTCCCTCACTCTTGATGCCGTCGTACCCAAATGTGGGGTCACGGGGTTCACATCCTCCCTATTAGCTTGAGCCATCATGGCTTGAGCCAACACTTGAAAAGCCAACCTAAACTCCACATTTATCACATTCTCGGCCAAAGGTCCGAACAGAGTTTGAGGTGGTGATTCTTGGTCCACATTGTCTTCCTTATTCCTTCTAACATTAGCCCATGTAGTAGTCATATCTTGTAGACCATTGGATAAGGATTAGGAGAAAGACCTTATAGAGTTAAAGTATATGGCACGACTTAGAGTGAAGAAAGAAGTGAAGTTTCCTTAGCATCTAGTAGCCTCTCATTCATAAATGTGGCACGCTTCAGATTTAAGAACAAAACTCTACTTGACGTGGTTTTGAGACATCCTAGAACCATTCTAAACCTTGTTCTCTGATTACCAAGTTTGTCACGACCCATGGGTACACCCTAGACGTAACATGGCGTACAAGACCCTGAGAGGTCTCATACAAGCCACTTAGCATATCATAACATAAGATAATAGAAATGAGCAGGAATTTAAAACATTTTCAATACAATCAAAGTCTTTATAGAATGAGAGAAAGTCTAATTCACTTGTGTCAAACCATCTAAAACATGAATGTCTTTGGGACACATCCCATACAATAGTTCATAACATAAAATGAAATACATAAGGAAATGGTTGTGAAATCCTCAAATTCTATGAGGACTCACCAATCTTCAACTTTGATCCTGCTAAGATTCTAGCCATGGGGATGAAAGTAATTATCGTCGGACCCTACATTTGGATAAGAAAAGTAGACAAGAGCATGTGTTAGTACAAAAATGTTCTAAATATGATAGCTTGCATAAACATCAATATAAACATACGAGTTAGACAATATAATTCACAAGCATAATCAATAAACATAAATCATCATAACACAGGAGGAACACTTATCAAAGTAACTTCAATTTATCATAAGTCAAGACTTGGGTGGTTAGATATCATGGAAAGCAACTCAAGTAACAATCCAAGCTAATCAAGTCAGATAACATAAACTCCTTAACTTAAAACATACGTACGATACTTACTTGAAATAACCTTAAAGCATACTTAGCCAAGCCATTGGTAATCCTCCTCTAGTCTTACTCATCATAGTAGGCAACCTTAGGCCATCATCAAAGCTCATCACCTATCATAACATGTTTAGCTTATCTTATATAGACATAGGGAAATCACCACCTTGCCTTTCTAGAAAGGCTAATGGGTAGTCACCTATTGTCTTACTTATATGTTCATGGGTACTCGCCTCCATGTCCATCTTATGGGATCATAGGTATTTGCCTCCATGCCCAACATCATATGACACAGGTATTCGCCTCCACATTATTTTACATATAAGATATAGGTATTCGCCTCCACATCCTTCATTAAGGGATCATGGGTATTCGCTTCCATGTCCTAACTATAAAGTCTAATGGGTAATCACCTCTTGCCTTGCTACTTTGAAATCATGGAATAAGGGTAGTCACTTCACATTCATCATCATGTTACATGGGAAATCACCTCATGTTTTCTAACTTAGGAATATAGGAGATCACCTCATATCCTTCTCATGTAGAGGTCATGGGTGATCACCTCTTGCCTC
Source organism: Solanum commersonii (assembly GCA_029007595.1). NCBI lineage: Eukaryota > Viridiplantae > Streptophyta > Magnoliopsida > Solanales > Solanaceae > Solanum > Solanum commersonii. Next base: position 802,436 of record JAJTWQ010000186.1, read on the forward strand.
ATTTTTTTCTTATCACTTTAGTTTAGATTCTTTTTAGGTGAGCAATCCTTTCAACTTAGAATCATCCAATGTGAGAAAGCCTTTCACATTCATACATTCATACTTAAGCAATTTTTGTGGGAACTATCCATTTCACAACAATTACATCAATTATCAACAATTCATAGTATAAGATTTACTCTCAAAGCACTACATTTCATAATCATCATATATGCTTTAATATCAAGCAATTCTAATCATTAGTCATCTTATATGCCCTAATCTCAAGACAAATCTTATCATAGTTCATCATGTATGCTTCTATCTTAAGCAATTTTTAATGTAACTCATCAATCCTATAAGAATACATCTAAACTCACAAATTCTCCTTTCATGGGATAAAACCCATTAATATCAAATTCATCCTTTTAGACATTGGTTAGGCATGGGTACATGTAAATTCATCCTAAAAACATGTAATCCTATCAATTCAATTAGAAAAAATCATAATCCACTAGTTTGGATCAACATTTATCATAACCCACTACATTAGGAGAAACCCTAAATCAAATTGGGGAATTTTTACTGCGCAATGGGGGAAATATTAAGGGGCTCCATGGAAGGAAGGATTCCATGGATGAAAAGCGTTCATACCGTGTTAACAAAGCCTTGACTTATCTTACCTTAGAATCATAAGTCATCATACTTATATGACACGGGTACTCGCCTCCACATCATTTCATGAGGACCATCGGTACTCGCCTCCACATCATTTCATGAGGACCATCGGTACTCGCCTCCATGCCTATTCATCATAGTAAGAACGTGGGGACTCACCTATTGTTCAATTCTAAGGAGTATGGGAAATCATGCCATATCCCTACATATGGAGAGCAAGGGTAATCGCCTCTAGCCTCATCATTCATTAAACATTTTAGTCTAGATTCATTTTAGGTGAGCAATCCTTTCAACCTAGAATCATTCATATGAGTAAACATTTCACATTCATTCAATCATGCTTATCAATTCATTATGGGAAGTATCCCTTCCACATCATTACATCAATCAATCAAAAATTCATAGTCTAGGCTTTACTCTCAAATCACTACATCTCATGATCATCAATTATGATTTACTCTCAAAGTCATATTAGTCATAACTCATCATATTAGCTTTACTCTACAAGCCCCAAGAATCATCACTCATCAAGCATGCCTTAGCCTCAAGACAATTCTAAACTCAAAGACTTAATAATTATAATTCATCATGTGTGCTTTGATTTCAATCAATTTATGTCTACATGCTTAACTCTTAAGAGATCCACTACAGTTATTATTGATTCTAGAAGATCACATCTAAATCCCCAATTCCCCTTACATGGCATAAAACCCAATTTCATCAATTCTAGGTTAGAAACAAGGGTTAGGCATGGGTACATGTAAATTCATCCTATAATCATGTCATTCTATCATAAACTATCATAATCCACTCTATTGGATCAATATTCATCATAACCCACAACATTGGAAGAAACCCTAACTAGAATTGGGGATTTAGATTTCACAATTAGGGAATTCTAAGGGACTCCATGAGAGGAAGGATCCCATGGATGAAAAAATATCATACATTGATTACAAAGCCCTCACAAAGCTTGGAAGTACGAAGACTTAACTTGACCTAGCATAACCCTCTTCTTCTTCACTTTCTAGAGAGAGAATATTTGAGAGGAACCCAATTCTTTTTGTGAGTTGAAAGAATAACTTAAATGACTTAGATTAGGGGTATAAATTACTTATATAGGTGGTTTAGACTGGGGTAAAATGATACCACTTAATGTATAATTAAATCCAGAAAGGACCATTAAGTCCTCAAATAATAGTCCAACAGGCCCACCCATGAGACCCTACTGATAGACCATGGATGGACCTGCGGTCTGTCCTAGTTGGGCGTGGTTTGGGTTCAGAGATGTAGGAATTTGGGCCTTGGACCTACGACCCCAACCATGAGTCATGGACCCATCCACGAGGCGTGGTTACTGCCTTAGGCAGAATTCTAAGGTGGTCATCCACGAGCCTACCTACAGAGCTTGGTTGGCCCCTTGTGGCTGACACCTGGAATTCTAAAGGTTGGTAAGTTTCCCTCTTTCGGATATGAGATGTTGCACTTTTCACAATTATACTAGTATGTGTTTATGAGAATATCTTTTCAATAACAGAACAACAACATCATCATTAGTAATTTACTCTCAAAGTACCCTTTAAACATTTACATTATTTTCATAAAAACATGCATAATCTCATACTTTTCCCTTTCAAGGTTCAAAGTCTACTTTCGATCACCACATCTTGAACTCAAAGATTAGAGAGGGATTTCATTATAAATTCATGTGATTCTATCACTTCATGCATTAATTCATAAAACACTTCTTTCATAAACAAAGACCCACATCATATCATCATTATTAAGAAATATGGTATTTACATAGGTTCATGGATAAACATCATAAAAATTCATCAATTCATGCTTAATACTACATAATTCAATCATTTAAATCATGTTTGAACAAAACCCGTGGCAATTGAAGAAAACCCTAACAATTGGGAATTTCTACCTTTTGGAAATTAGAGATTTTGAGGGAACTCTATGGATTAAATGAATCCATGTATGAAAACTAACATACCTAACTATCAAAGCCCAAAGAAATTGATGTATGAAAGCTTTCCTTTGAACCCTAGCTTGAATCTTCTTCTTTTTCTTCTTCCTCTTCCTTTTCTTCTTCCTCTTCCTCTTCCTCTTCTTCTTCTTCTTGTTTGTCTTCTTCCTCTTCCTCTTGTTCTTATTCCTCTTAATCCTCTTCCTCGTCCTCTTCCTCTTCCTCTTCCCCTTCCTCTTCTTCTTCTTCTTCTTCTTCTTCTTCTTCTTCTTCTTCTTCCTCCTCCTCCTCCTCCTCCTCATCCTCTTCCTCCTCTCCCTCCCATGACCCATCTAAGCCTTCACAAGCCGTGAAGTGGCTCCTGTGGAGGAAGCCATTTTGGACAGCCTTGGGGAGCTACTGCCTTGCATTCCCCAAGTGGAACCACGGTCCATAGTGACCACCATGAGCCGTCAAGGCTCTCGTGGGAAGGTAGGCAGTGCATAGGGAAGGTTGGGGTATCCAAGTCCTCTTCCTTGGTTCTTTCACTCTCACTTAGCCCTAGTGTAGTCTATTAGATTCTGAGGTGTTACAACCAAACTCAACATTTCGATGCTAACCGCGCTGAAGGAATTCTTATTCGAGCTCATTTTCTCAAAATATTGACTAAAGTGAAACCTAAGCTTCAACTTAAATGTTAACAACACTGACCTAAACATATTCCATGGCTTGTCCGGCCACTGGTTAGCCTATTCTTGGAGTTGATCAGGCAAATTTGTTACAAGACTCTACCTTCCCTCCAATAAATCCTAACAACATGCCTACTGGCCATTTTATTTGTAATACTAAATCCACTGGTGTGTTTATTGATCTATCTAACAAACAATGTCGAGAGATCACTAACTATGTTAATGTGCTCAAAGGGCAAAGCCAAAATCATAGTCGTCTTACTGGAGTGGAGCCTATTCGAGTAAAAACTATGTCCTATGCCAATGGGATACCATGAATAGTGTGAACTATAGAGAAGATGATCGTATGAACACTATATTAAACCTCCAATTTGCGGTGGTTGGAAAGTTTTCATATGGGTGGCCCTCTCTAGATGAACTTAGATTATTACTCCCTAGAAAATGCAATATCAAAAAGGACTGTAAAATTTGTTTATTAAGAAACAAACATGTCGTTATTCGCCTGGTTCAACAAGAAGATTTTATCAATCTCATGTCGAAGAACATCTATTATATATTAGCCAAGGATGGATACTCATACTTTATGTGACCTCTTATCTATGATGCTAAGTTTAGGGTGGATGAAGAAATGACACAAGTGATGGCATAAATCTCATTCCCTAGTCTTAAACCGACATATTTTGTGCATTATTCTCTATCGCTTCAGCAATTGGAGAACCCCTTCACCTCTAGTAGGCCATGATAAACAAGACAAGACCCAACTATGCTAGGGTAAAAGTACAAGTAGACCTATTATCTAACTTTCCTAAGCATGTGGAGATGGAGATTATCAATGAGCACACCAAAGAGTCTAGATTGGAACATGTGAAAATACAATATGATATGCTGACTAGGTATTGCATGAAATGTAAAGTTCAGGGACATGTAGAGGAAGAGTTTAGAGTGTTGCATCCTGAACTAAAACTAGAGAATACCATTGAAAATTATGCTGAGGATAATGATAAGAAAACTGGGGAAAACTATAATAATGATAACTAATAATGATACAAGAATGAGGAAAAGGGTCATGCATAGTTACTAAAATCCTACCAACAGGAGATTTACGAGAGAGGGTCATATTGGAGAAAACTCACAGGCTCCAATATTGGCTAATTCCATAAAGATTACCACTGACAATGCCTTTGCACCACTACTTGATACTAATATCATGGAGGAATAAGGTGGAGAGGGGTCAGGGGTGTAGATAAGTGGGAATAAGGGGACTCAGGAGGAGATAATACAAAATAATAACCAAGCATCTGCAAAGAAAGGGGACAACAATATTCTTCCACAGAGGAATGGATCTCACAAGTATTTATGATAAACAATGGCACACAAATAAAGGAACCAGGGACAGGGATCTCTAATAATGTGGCACAAAAGTATCTTCAACAACAACAATTGGGTGAAGCAGCACCACCTGTTAATAATGAAGAAAAGAATAATCAGTTGGAGACACAGAAAGTTATGAATAAAATGAATATTGAAGATAGGAAGGATGACATGAACATTCTTGTTGTAGAATATGTTGGCAAAGATGAAGTAGAAAATCAAACAGAAAATGAAGAAGTCAGGAACAAAGATATGGAGGAGACTCATCACTGGTGGTGGCTGAAAGCCAAGAGGAAGAAGAAAATCTCATCATGGTAAAAGAACTAGCAGATCAAAACCATTTAAAATGGTTGATGGTGAAATCTTTGAAGAGCAATATTCACTTGACCGTGCTGCAAAATAAACTTTGTTAGCTATTACAAATGCAGAACCTACATCAATAGTTAGCAAAATTAATGAAGGGGCGAAAATCTCCACCCATGGAGAAAATACATACACTAGTTTCACACAAGGTACAAGATGAAATATCAAATACAAATCAAGAAAAGAACGAGGTTTCACTATTTTAGGAAGACAAGGAGGAAGCTGACCATGATGAGCATGCAACACAAGTTCTTAGGGAGGCTGGATTATCTCCTCATGCAGTATCTAAATCTAAAAAAGGTAAAGCTAAGAGGGAGGCAAATCTTAAACCTACCAGGATATAATCTAAGAGGTGGGGAAGACATCTTCTAAATGATTAAAGCTGTTTTTTGGAATATTAGATCCATGAGAACTCAAAATGCTTTTCATAGAGTTCAAATGCTTCACAAACATCGCAAGTTTTTTGTAATTGCTCTTATGGAGCCTTTTCAATACACTAGAGAGATTTAGACTTACAAAATGAGGCTAGGGATGAACTATGCTAACTACGATCTTAATGGAAAGATTTGGATCTTTGTGAAAGAACATACTCTTATTGGAGTAATTTTTGATACAGATCAATAACTTACTCTACAACTGACATGGGAAGATGGAAAACAGTTTCTTACCACTGTGATCTATGGAAAATGCAATGTTGATGAAATATTTGAATTATTGGACTCCCTATATACGATTAATAACAATTTTTCCATGCCATGGTTGGTCGTTGGAGATTTCAATGTTATTCTATGTGATAAAGAGAAGATTGGGGGACTTCATGTACTTTCTCAAGAATATGAAGATGTCACTTTCTGTATTAACTCATGTGAATTATATGATATAAGGTTTACGAGGAGCCCTTTTACTTGGTGGAATGGGAGATGTGATGCATAATTCATATTCAAAAGATTTGATAGGTTGGTTGCAAATCAAGCTTTCCACGAGTTGGTAGGTAACCTAGACATACAACAGCTTGCCAGGATTGGTTCAGATCATGGCCCTCTACTTCTTATATGAGTGGAGTTAATCAAAACTTCTCAAAACCATTTAGATTTCTAAAGTTTTGGACCAGCATGGAGGATTTTAAAGATGTTGTGAAGGAAAACTGGACTCTTGATAACCCATATGATATAATGATTCATTGGAAGTTGAGACAAAAGAAAACTATATTGGCTCTTGTTAAATGGAGTAGAGATATGTTTGGGGATATGTTCAAGAAATTGTTGATCGGAGAGGAAACATGAAGATGAAGGAAGACCTCTTTGAAGTAAATCCTACTGCAGCTAATAGATCTATACTACACTTGGCACAGGCTGAGTATAGAAAATATGTTCACTATAAAAAGGAATTCTGGAGGCAAAACTCTAGTATTCAATGGTTCTCAGAGGGAGACAAGAATACTAAAATTTTCCATTATTTGGTAAGGGGAAGATGGAAAAGATTATCTTTAAAAAGGATATGCAAAGAAGATGGGAGATGGGCTGAGATTGAGGAAGGTATTGCTAATGAGGATTTGAATTTTTTTTAGAAACAATTTGCAAATAGTGGTACTGACTCTGAATTAACACTACTGCATCACATTCATCCTCAGATAATTGTAGATGATAATGCCTTATTAATTGCTACTCACGATGCTGATGAGATAAAGAAAGTGGTGTTTGAATTGAATGGATATAGTGCTTGTGGCCATGATGGATTCACATGATTTTTTTTATCAATCCTGTTGGGATATTGTAGGACGAAACTTAATTGGTGTGGTACAAGCATTGTTTAGAGGCAACACCCTACCCAAAGCCATCACTCATACTAATTTCGTTTTACTTCCCAAAAAAGATCAAGTCCAAACCTTTTCTAATTTGAGGCCAATTAGTTTGAGCAATTTCATTAATAAGGCGATTTCAAGAACTTTACATATAAATTAGAGGGCATTCTCCCAAAAGTGATTTCTCAAAATTAGCCTGGGTTTGTAAAAGGCATGAATATTTCTGAAAATGTTCTACTTACTCAAGAAATTATTGCTGATATTGGGAAAGCGGTAAACCTGCTAATGTTGTGATTAAGTTGGACATGGTAAAATCTTATGATTGGTTAAGTTGTAGGTTTCTGATAAATGTATTAGAACATATGGCTTTAATATCAATGTGGTTGATATTATATGGAGGCTTATTGCAAATAATTGGTATTCCATTCTTATTAATGGAAAATCTCATGGGTTTTTTCATTCAACCAGAGGAGTTAAACAAGGGGATCCTTGACTTGACGTATCCGGGCGCTTCATCCAATACTAAGCGTCCACGGTCGTTCAATAGTAATATAACCCAACCAAAGGTTGGGATCATTCCCACTAGGAGCAGTTTGTAATTGAGAATCAATATAAAAGAAAAAAAATATGTTCAAGTTGATTATTGCTATAGACATTAACAAGTAAAAACATGATAAATCAAAGGGGGGTGACATAAGTGTCAAATATCGAATGGGGTTTTGTAAGCAATTACCAAATAAACTGACAACTAAAATGAAAATGCAAATATGGAGATGGGATTCTTGGGATTTGATAGAAATATGGGCTAAAATACACAACCGGGTAAATGTTATTGGTAGTAACTCGCTGCAAATTGGTAACTAGGCTAGACCTTACTGGGGTAAATTTTCTCTCGAACAATTTACCCCGAATCAAATTGGTTTCTCTCGAACACCGATAAATGGCAAAGAAGCACAACCTCACCTTAATACATTCACTCTCTCGAGCTGAATGTGTGGGAGAGTGTTTAGGATTCACTCTCTCGAGTAAGTCAAAAAAACAAAGATAAAATTGGATTTGCAACTACAACCCTATTTAATTCAAACACCACTACTGAACAAAGCCACCTCTAACAATGAATAAACAATCAATTAGCAATACCCAGCAGTAAATTCAACCTATATTCACAAAATCACACCTAGAGAATTGGGGTTTTAGCTAGACATAGTAAAATGGAAGAAATCGATACCAAATTGCATGATAATCAACTGGGTCCGATTTATATTCACTTGAAACAAGTCTACGATGAAGATTTTTCAACACCTACTTCCAATTTCTTGGAATTGGAAGTCTTCGAATCTTCAAAAGCTAAGGAAAATTGTCTCCAAAAACTAAGTTCTAAAACTGAGTTTTGAAAAATATAAAACTTGATACTAAACTAAAAATTCGAACAGGTATTTATAGTTATCAAAAATTGTGCTGCGAAGGATCACTCGGTGCAGTTAGTCGGGATCGCTAATCCACTCGGCGATCCTCCCTTTGGTCTGGTTCATCACCTTTCTACATTGTCCTTCAACAACTTAAAGCTCTGTAACTTTGGGTGATATGGCACTGCCTCGCTGAACCGTTTGCCGACTCGCCGACTGCTCTTTTCGATCACCTATTTGATTTTGTCCTTCAAGGCTTTGCACACTGCAACATTGGGCGAGACCAAGGCTATTTGGTGACTCGCCCAATGGCTTCGGTGACTCACCCAATGGCTTCGGCGATCCTCATGCCTTCTTTTCTTAGTTCTTTCAGCTACCTTCTTCCTTTTTGCTCCATAGTGTCCATGCATTGTCTTTAACTCAAAATACATGAAACTCAAGGATTTACATCAGTTATTGAGAAAAGAATATGCATTTGAGGACACTAAATCCATTAAAATAAAGCCCTAAATGAGTCCAAATCGTGGACTCATCAATCCTCTATCCCCTGCTTTATTCATATTACCAGCTGAAGTGCTCTCCAGAGTCTTGAATCAACTATTCTATTATACTGAGTTTAAAGCCTATGGGATGCCTAAGTGAAGTGAGAACCTAAATCATCTTTGCTTATGCAGATGATACCATTATTTTTATAGCAGTTGAGAAACAGTCATTGCTGTTGATTATGAAAACATTAAAGGACTATGAATATCAGTCAGGGCCGATGATTAATAGGTACAAAAGTGTATTCCATATGCATAGCAAAGGCAACACAAAGTCATATCCAAGTGGTGGAGGAGGCAATAGGTTTAACCAAGGGTAATATTCCCTTAGGTTACTTAGGTTGCCCTATTGGTCATGCAAGACCAAAAAAAAAATCACTTCAAGGAGCTGATAAACAAGATCTAGAATAGATTACAACTGTGGAAAGGAAAACTATTATCATTTAGCGGTAAGGCTGTTTTGATCTCACATGTATTAGAGTATGAAAATATATCTTCTTTTTGTTATTGTCCCTCCTAGTTATGTTCTTAATGAATTACATAGAATGTTTGCAAAATTTCTATGGAACTTTAAAGAGGAAAGAAGGGAAAAACATTAGGTTTCTTTGGGAGATATCTGTTTACCAAAGTAGGAAGGTGGACTTGGATTTAGGTCCTTTTTTGATGTCTCCAAAGCTTTATTTGCTAAACTATAGTGGAAATTTAGAATAGACAACTTCTTGTGGAATAAATATTGCAAGAGGCATAGACCTTAAGTTGTTGAATAGAGGGGAGGTTCACAGGTTTGGAAGAGAATGTTGCAGGCTAGGGATGTTATTGATCAAGAGATTTAGTGGGAACCTAGGTGTGGTCATTCAAGTTTATGGTATGATAATTGGTCCCAACTGGGTGCCTTGTATTACGTTCTACCTATCAATCAATCTAGATGAAAATATTGAAGAGGTCAATCGAAACACAATTAATAGAAGATGAAATATTACCTTGTTAAAGGAGTTGTTTACTGAAGAAGTCTGTCAGAAGATACTAAAGGTGCTAGGTAATTACCTAATAACAGAAGATACGGATGTGACATGGTGGATGCCTAATGCTAAAGGAAGGTTCACTGTTAGATCAGCTTGGGAAATTGTAAGACAGAGAAAAGAACCTCAAGAAGGCATTATGAACATTTGGATTAAGGCAATCCCCCTTAAATTTTCCTTCATGATGTGGAGAGTTTGGATGCAGAGAATTTCCATTAGGAAGGGCCTTGTGGAATACAGAATTACTGATTCAGTGATATGCTGTTGTTGTGAGAAAAATGTTCTAGAATCTTTCACCCATCTATTCTTCTCATGTATGTTGCTAATTATATATGGAAGTGGTTTGCAGGAGCAGCATGATTACATGGATCTTTTCTTCAGTTAAAACAAACATTATATAAATGGTGGGAGGGGGAATGTATGCCTAAGTTAAGACCATTATATAAGGCAGTACCAGCATTCGTAATTTGGCACCTTTGGAAGAGAAGAAATATTATCAAGCATGTTGGTAAGATGTCTCAATAGTCTATGGTAATGGAGATTAACAGGAACTTATTTCTAAGGGCTAAGTACAAGTATCCATGGCTTATAAATATACCTACTTTATGGCCACTTATAGTTCAATTTCATGAAGCCTACCCACCTCTCACCATAGTACAACTGTAAGGTGGTTATGTCCATGAATGGGAGTCTTCAAATGCAACATTGATGCCTCTTCTAAAGAAAATTTGTACATCAGTACAATAGCCTTTTGTGTGAGGAATGATAGGGGGAGAATCGGTTGCAGCACATGCAAAGAAAGTGGATATTTGCACAGCTTTAGAGGCAAAAGTTCAGGCTTTTAATGAGGGTCTCACCTATTGTTTGAACTATCTCCCTCTTATCATGGAAACTGATTCAATGATCATCAAGAAAATTTTGGATGGCATATGGGAAGTACCATGAACCATTTGAGGAGACATAAGGGTTATGAAGAGGGAGCTGGAGCATAAAGAAGTGATTGTGGTGCACATATATAAGGAAGGGAACAAGCTAGCTAATTTTTTAATCTAATCTAGTTGTTGATGTTGCAGGTCCACAATTGATTAATTTTAACTACTTCCAAGAGTAGCAAAAACAATTCTCAACATGGACAAAGCAAGCATGCCAAATATTCGGACGAAGAAAGGACAACATAACAATTTCAACAATTTCAATTATTAGGTTACAAGGGCAAAGGAACTGATAATTTAGAAGTATGTTGAAGAACTGAAAGTTACAAAAAAAAAAAACTAAGCCGGCATGGTAACAACTCGATTGATGAAAGCTTTTACAAAATCTTACCTCAATGAGAAGGAATGCATGCCGTTATGCATAGATTCATGTATTGAGCCAGTGGTATGAATTCGGGTGGAATTTAACCTGCATAATACAACAAAGTGGGTTAATATTCATCATTCTAACTGGATTTTGGTCAGTGAGTTGAAGCGGAAGCCTTATCTTTGGAATTGCGGCGAATGTACACCCAGAGTTGTAGAAGTCTTCACTCAGAATGAATCCATGGCATTTATGAGATTTTTTGAGTGCCCAAGTGGATATCCCTCAAGTTCCTTGTCGTTTCTCAGCTTCTAGGAAGAAGCAGGCAACCAGAGCTTCATCGGGGGATCAACTATGGTGGAAATGAGAAGATGTTGAAGTTTGTCTAGCTAATTCATTCCTTTTTTATCGAATTTCTGTCCTTAGTTATTTTTTTGATATTTTGTTTGGGCTTGTAGACTTGGGCTTGAATCCTTTTGGGTCCAAGCAAGATTTCATTTATTTTAATAAATGAGTGATGCCCAATGTTAATTTTTTTTAAAAGGCCTAATTGCACAGACTCACCTTAAAAGCCTCGGGAGTCGCGATGACTATGCTACTAGCCTGAAATGACCCTTCTGGAGCTGATAGAATTGTCCGAATAGGATTCTGAGGTCATGTTTCTAAATTTTTGTTTAAAAAAAAAGGACCACTCAAGGTTCAAAAGCTCTCAAAACAGTAAAACTCACATAAATGCCAAACGAATTACCAGGTTATCGAACTGTCAGTTCCAACAAGTCAGAAATGACTTGGGGTCGCTACATGTAAGCTCTAAACGACAACAAGGAGGCATAAAAACATAAATGACCTTACATCTAAAGGACTTTTTTCTGCAAAAGTAAGAGCGAAGAAGTACTCAAAGGCTCAAACAAGCCTAGAAATTGCTTTCGCATATCACGCTATGTCTCCCAGGTATCCTCATCAATTGGACAGTGCCTCTCACAGACCTAAAGAACAGAAATGGGTCTCAAGCGCAACAACCGCACATCTCTCGAAAGAATGGAAACTAGCTCCTATACCATGATCAAGTCCTCATCTAAATCTACAGCATCATACTAAAGCACATCTGACTCATCAGGACATACCAGCACAACATCAAAATATGAAAGACTAGGTGGATTGTTGAGAACATCGGAGGCAAAGCTAACTCATAAGCAACCTCTCCAAGTATCCAAAGGATCTCAAAAGGCCCAACATACCTGGGGCTAAGCTTGCCCCACCTTCCAAATCTTATCTCGCCCTTCATGGGCGACACATGGAGAAACACTCTATCACCAATTGAAAACCTCAAAGGCCACCGCCTATTATCTTCATAACTCATGTGCCTACTCTCACCTTCTCAAAAGCCACCTGAATCAAGTGTCTGTCACGTGGTCTAGGCTTTACAGACTCAAACCAAACAACTAGAGAGAGATAACACCTACACTATAATGTCTCAAATAAGGCAATCTCGATGCTATAATGATAGCTAATGTTGTATGCAAACTACACCAAAGGCAAGAATTGGTCCTACTAACCTCAAAACTCTAAAACATAAGCTTGTAAAATGTCCTTAATTACATGAATAGTATGCTTTGAATGACTATCAGTTTCGGAGTGAAAGGTTGTGCTAAGATCAACATGAGTGCCCAACTCATCCTAAAAAGTTCCTCAAAACCTAGAAGTGAACTAAACACTCCGATCTGATATAATGGAGATAGGCACACCATGAATACAAACCACCTTACAAATGTAGATACGGGTTAACATCTCGGCATTGAATGAAGGTTGAATGCAGAGGAAGTGTGCTAATTTTCCTAATTGATCAAGGATAACCCAAATGTTGTCAATACCTATAAAAGTCTGAGGCAAACCCACCAAAAAGTCCACAACGATGCTATCCCACTTCCACTCCGAAATGGGAAATCTTTGGAACTTTCACCAAGTCTCAAATGCTCGATCTTCACATGTTGAAAACTCAAGCAATGACACACATAGTCTGCAATATATCTTCACATACCGGCCCACCAGTAATGTTGCATCAGGTCACAATACATCATCATCACATTGCCCGAATGTATAAATACCTAGAATCATGGTCTCCTGAAGTATCAATCAAATAATACCCCAAACTCTCGAAACATAAATATGGTCTGGAAACCTCAAAACCCCATTGGGATCTAAGGTAACCTGACTAGTATTACCTGCTAACAGTCGAACTAAAAGTACCACCAAGGCCTAATCCTCAAACTGACGGTTGCGGATCTGACCAACTAAAAAAGACTGAACTTCTACATAGGGTAAGACACACCTAGAATCTAAAACATCCAACCATACCATCTGCTTAACTATGGACTGAATATCTAAAGGTAACGGTTGCTCCATAGTATATAAGAAGGTTAGACTACTCATACTCTCTTTCTTCTAACTCAGGACGTCTGCTACCATATTTGTCTTACCCGGATGGTAGAGAATAAAGAGGTCATTGTCCTTTAGAAGCTTAGTCCAGTGACGCCGCCTCAAATTAAGATCCCTCTACCTCATGATGTACTAAAGACTAATGTTATCAGTGCAGATCTCACAACAAACACTATACATGTAGTGCCTCCAGATCTTAAGCCCAAAAACTATTGCCGCCAACTCCAAGTCATGAGTAGGGCAGTTGCATTAATATAGACTAACCTGCCTTGACATAGAATTGAAAACACAGTTAAGTTGCATCAATACAAAACCCAAAGAAATAATAGATGCATCACAATAGATTGTGAAACCCTCGCCCTCAACTAGAAGAGTCAACACAAGAGCAGAAATCAACAACTCGTTAAGCTTCCAAAAGGTCAACTCACACTCTTAAGACCACTCAAAAGGGACATCAAGGCGGGTAAATCAGGTCAAAGGTGCTGCAATAGTGGAAAAGCTCTCCAAAAACCAACTGTAGTAGCTTGCAAAACCCACAAAGCTTTGAACCTTAGAAACAAAAGTGGACCTATCCCTATCAAGAATAGCCTTAATCTTTGCCGGATCTACCATGATACCATCCAGGACATCACGCGCCCCAAGAATGCTACAGACTCAAGATATAATTCGCACTTTATGAACTTGGCATTAAGCCGCTTTTCTCTCAAAGTCTAGAGCATAATCCTCAAATGTTGCTCATGATCACTCCTACTCTATAAGTATACCTAAATATCACCTATGAAAAAAATTACGAACAAGTCAAGGTATGATCTAAACACTCTAGTCATCAAGTCCATGAAGGCAGCATGGACATTAGTTAACCCAAAAGTCATTACTAGGAACTTATAATGACCATATCGAGTCCTCAATACAGTCTTAGAGATGTTTGTTGCCCTAATCCTCAAGGGATGGTAACCAGATCTCAAATTAATCTTCAAAAACATTGCGACACCCTAAAGTTAGTTAAATAGATCATCAATCCTAGGCATGGGGTAACGGTTGTTCATCGTTCCCTTATTCAAATGCCTATAACCAATACACATGCACATTGTACCGTCCTTCTTCTGCACAAATAGAACAAGAGATCCTTGAGCTCTGCAGGGGCCATCAGATATGGCAAAATCAAAATAGGTCGAGCACCCAGCTCAAGCTCTATGGAAAGTCAATATCATGTTTTGGGGGCTAGTCCAGGTAGGTCGGTAGGAAACACATTTACAAAATCATGGACAATTGGAATACACTCAACTAAAGGAACCTCCCCACTCACATCGCATACATAGGCCAAATAAGACAAAAACCCACTAGTCACTAGCCTCCGAGCCTGAACGAAAGAGATAACACCAACTAGTGAACTGCTAAGGGAGCCCTGCCACACCAGTAGGGGAACACCACCCATGGCTAAGGTAACATTCTTCAAGAAATAATCTAAATATTCATGGTAGGAAGTTAACTAGTCCATGCCCAAAATCACATCAAAAAGTTGCATATCTACCAATATGAGGTTAGCCTAGGTGTCACGCCCCTTGAAAGTAACTAAGCAAGATCTAAATACCTATCCACTACTAAAGACTCACCCATGGGGGTCGGTACATACAATAATACTTTCAAGGCTCCGAACTCATACTCATACAAGAATAATAATACACAGACACATAAGAATAAGTAGTGCTTGGACCAAATAATGCTGAGGCAGGATGATAGTATAATAGAATTATACATATGATCACTTTGTCTGATGCCTCAGTTTCTACCCTCGCTGGAGCTGCATAGAAATGTTCTTATCTGCCTCTACCCTAGCCATCAGCCCTACAACCTCACCTGCCTCATTGGGGACCACCCTGAATACCCTATTATCCACCAGGACAGTCTTGACCCTAACCTCGACCTCTAGCTGAAGGTGTATTTGGTGAAGCTGGTAAAGATTGTAGTGGAACTAGAGCAGTATGTCTATGCAAAGGGAAATCTCTTACCTAGTGACCTAACTCACCACAGTCAAAAAAATCCAAAGATGATCAGCTAAAAGAAGAATGACCACCATGTCCAGAATTACTAGTCTGGGATGGATGACACTGGCTATAGTTACGCTCACTCCAGCTATATCGATAACCCTCTAAACTCTTAAATGAGGCTTGGACATTCCGACTAAAATGACCTACTGAAACCATTGTCAAGCCTTATCATATGAATATCTAGGCCTTGAATGGACCTACTATAGTTACCCTCATATCTAGCTCTCTTGTCGTTGAACCCTTGGGCTTCACGATAGAGCTTCTTAATAGTGCATTCATGATCAACAACATATAGAAAAAAAGTGACCTGCTAAGACCATAATCTTAGCCTTAATTCGCAGGTACAGTCTCAACCCAAGAACAAAATACTGAACCCTCTTCTCCTTAGTAGGTAGAATCATGATAGCATGGCGAGAGAGCTCGTGAAATATTGCCTTGTACTTAGACAATTTTATAGAGCCTTACTCCTACCTAGAGAACCTATCCCTATGGTGATCTCTGATGCTGCGAGGAATGAACTTTGCCACAAAGGCCTTAGAAAACTTGGTCCAGGTGACCAGAGGAGATCGAGCTAGTCTAATCTCAACAAATGTACGCCACCACTGTCTAACTGACCCATCAAGTTAATATGTAGTAAAGTCTCTCATTTTAACTCTACAATACCCAAGGTATGAAACCGCTCACAGCAAATAGTTAGAAACTCATGGGCATCCTCTCCCACAGCCTTAGAAAACATCGAAGGTTAGAGCCTCAAGAACACTCTAAGCATCTTCTACCCCTCTAGCGGCATAGCTCCAACCACAACCATGGGTTGGGCACCCAAGGTGGTACCTAGGCCTAAGGTGCCTCTGCTACAAGGTGATCATGCTGACCTGGTGCTGGTGCTGGTGCTAGTGCTGGGTCATGCTCCATACCCCTAAGTACTATCAAAAGCTGAGTAATGGATGCCTAGAGCTTTGGAGCCATAGCTAATCCTGGTAGTGTATGAGCTAGTCTCAGCCACATCGATTTCTCAAGAACCTCGAATGCTGAAGGATGTGTTATTGGTTCCGGACCCTGCTCTCTAATTGGGGGTCGTGTTGCACCCCTACCTAGACTAGGAGGTCAAACCTGACTCTGATCTGCCTTGTAGAATGTATGAGCCATCCTATTAAAAAAGTATAACTAGTTAGATTCCCAGAAACCAACATCACACTAGCTGCATGAAACGGAGACAAAAGTGAGGAATTCCTAAAGTCACCATGTATCCTCAGAAATATAGGACACAAATGTCTCTACACCAATCCATAGGACTCTACTAGGTATTATCTCTTTACAAGTGAGATTAGGGAACCGGGCCCTTAAACAAACTTTTCACAACCCGACTTCCCGAGTCATAATGACACCTACTAAAACCCACTAGCCGGTAAGTAGACCCATACCCATAATGAAAAATAGTAAGTACAAGGGTAGAGCTAAACTTTAAATAACACTAACAATGATAAAAGTCAGAAATGAAAAGAAAACACAAAGTTGTATACAATAGATACCCTCTCAGATCCCACCAGTTAGGAAGCCGACCCATACACATAATGTAAAGTAGTCAGTACAAGGGTAGAGCTAAACTTAAAATAACACTAACAATGACAAAAGGCAAAAACATAAAGAAAACACAAAGTTGTCTAACAAGAATAAATACAAGTCCCAAAAGTGGACCATAACAAGACATCTCAAAGGCAAAAGACAAGCTAACGTATGTACAAAAAGAGATAGGCTGATCAAGGACGCCAAGTGCTCACCCTCGTCTTCGATATCCCTAAGCTGCAAAAGATGGCATGAACAATCACCGATGGTAGCTAGTACTATGACCTGTATCACAACAAGAGAAGAGTGTAGTGCAAGTACCAAAACTAGGTACTCAGTAGGCATCATAGGCCGATCAAGCAAGGAAGGTAAGGACAATTAGAAATGATAGAACTTAACACCAATAGAAGTCAAAGTAGCTATGAAAAGAAGGCACACAAGAATGCTAAAAGTAAATCTAAGTACAACTATATTAAACCTAACTAACCCCCGTAAGACCAGAAGGCACACTCATGCGCAAGTTTAGGGTAGAAGGAAAAACGCCATAATATTGGATCAAAACAATTAGGAAATGACCCAAAAGCCCTTTAAAAATAAATTTCAGACTCGACCTACGATTCCCACCTATGGACTGTAGGACTTTCTATGGTTTGTGCTAGTCAACAGTAGACAAAGTACGGGGACCATGATTTCACCTATATTTTAAAGGAACATTTCTATGGCTCGTAGGTCTTTTTGTGGTCCAAAGAAACCAACTATGGAAACCAACTTTAACTCTAAAAATTCCACTAAGTTGAGGACTCACCTACAAGACCTATACATGACTCGTACAAAGAATGGACTACCTTAGTGAAGCAGAAAAAGCGATACTTAGACTTGATTTTAGAAAATTATTTTCCCTCTTGCTAAAGTTTCCATATACGACCCGTAAAATCTCTTACCGTTGATAGATTGAACCCATAGACACAACCTGCCAACCAAAAAATTCTCTTCTTTTTTTTCCAAACTCTAAGGTGTCAAACATTTTGAACCTTGTTTTCCCATATGAGATATGATACTCCACCAAATTTGACATTTCGACTTTAATTGACCAGTCAAAATTTCCAACTAAGGTCATCTCAACAAAAGTGGATCCCGCACCTAAGCTCTATTTTAATTCAAATTCCATGAGAAGGATCACAATTAGCCTAGAATCTTTGAGATCTACACGAAAGGTCACTCTAGACCAAACTCAATGTTTTAGATCTAATGAAGCTTTAAGGATTGCATTCAAAGCTCATCTTCTTAAGCTTTTGACTAAAGTCAATCACTCAATTTTCGAAAGCTCCAAAACACATAAAGTTGCACAGAATCCAAACGAATGACCATGTAACTAAACTGTCAGTCCAAGCAAGTCATAAATGACTTGGGGTCGTTATAAACACTCTCTAAATGATAAAAATAAGGCATTTACATAGAAATTAGGTGGAGGGTCATTATAGTTAGATTGATTTAAATAAATAATGTGAAGAGGAAAATAATGAAAAACTAAACAAATTGTCCCTCCCTTGCCCTAAAATGTTCTTAAATGAGTTTTAGGGTAAAAATAACATTTTAGGTCTATAAATAGAATTTCATTGCATGAATCCCATGATAGGGGTCCCTCTTAAGTAGCCTATTTCCCACTATAGCAGTCTTTGCTTTTTGAGAAAGACAATCTCAGGTAAAACAGTCATAACTTTTTATTCCTGACTCCAAATGATACAAACTTATTGGTGGCAGTTAATGGGACACCTAAATCATTTTAGGTCGAGAGACAATTTTGATTGAAGTTTACCCTAGCTCAAACTTAAGCCTGAAACTAAATCAGTAAGGGCACTTTAAACATACTTTGTGATAAGGCCAATGTATGACCTTAATTCATACTTAATGTACTCACATATCAAAGAATTGGTCCTTACTCTATGAAGAACGTGATTTGTATACCTTTTCCATATATATTTTCAGCTACGATGGAATACGTCCTTAGAATACATATAAATTTGTCCATCGTTCCTGATACACCTTAAACTCAAGGACGCAACTTACATAAAATGCCAAAAGAGAGGCATGAGTCAACTATGCTAAACCATTTGCTAATAGCGCATAGTAGCCATAGAGAGTTACGAAAAGAAATGAGTATATATCAACTTAAAAATAAGCTCATGACCAACAACACCCCTATCTATAGATCTATGAAGGAAACAATTTTTCCTAATAGTTCATCTAGAGAAATAACTAGGTAGTACATTAGTCCTGTTTAGGCCATCAAGGCCACCATGATATGTAGGAATACATAAATGCCATATGGGCCGTTAAAACCACCATGATCTCTATACATACTGAATATATCTAATTATAGCAACAGTATTCAAAACACCCATCAAACTTTAGCCAACCCAAAAAAGGGCCAACATAGCCAATAACGTACCTATAAAATCCAACACACTAGTGTAAACCCCTATAAATGTAGTAAAGATTATTTTTGACAGACCCCCGACCTACCCAAAACTACATACAACAAAAGCTAACAAGCCTCTAAACTCTGGCAACTTTGGAAGAAAGGGACTAGCCAGCCTGCTAGAACTCAATTATGCCAAAGATATCTATTAAGTCATGTATCGGGACCTACATGCATTAATGTAGTGCCCCTTAGCAATAAGGCGTCAATAAGGAACTGATGTGCCAAGTATGAAAGGAAATAGACTAAATGAGTAGGTATCATAGTATAATGAAAGTGATCAGGTAAGGAAATCAAGAGTAAGATAAGCGTACTGACCTACTCCTTAATTTATACCTATAAAATAATCTAACAACAATCGTACCAAGCCTCCATATGCTCGGAAGGGACAAATAATAAACAATAATATCTAAACAAGCCCTCATAAGCCTACAAGGTGCAAATTAAGCCTATATACCCCTATTGGAAGTCCACTATCCTCACATTTAGTCACAAACCCCTCTTAGGCATCAATATATCTATGTAGAAAGACACATAACCTTCTTAGGAATCAATATATCCTTGTAGGCTAAGATTACATAGTGCTCTTAGGAAACGACATAGCCCCGTTGGCAAAGATTACATAGCCCTCTTAAGCAACAAAATAGCTCCGCATGCAAAGGCCACATAATCCTCTTAGGCAACAACATAGACCAATATGCAAAGATCATATAGCCCTCTTAATAAAAAACATACCCTGTAGGAAAAGGTCACATACACCTATTAGGCAACAATATAGCCCCATAGACAAAGATCAAATATCCCTCTTAGGAAACAACATAGCCATGGATATCAACATTTGATATAATAACGCCTTATTTTGGTCATTAATTTGCCCTATAAAGGGGGATATGTGATATTTTCCTATGGGGATAGTTTGGATGGAGTAGGTATTTTACCTCATATCTATAGTACCCAGCTAACCCTAAGAACCTATGAACATTTGCCTAAGTAATGGGTCTAGGCCAAGTCCTCATGAAACACTTAAATCACCCTCCAAAATAAATTAAAAGAGTGAGCAATCATTGTTAGTAAATAACCCAATGAAGATTCGGGGTTGAATGTAAAAGGAAATGGTATATCATAGATAAATCCTTATCAAGAAATTTAGCTTTTAATTTAGATCATTTTCAATAGTAAGAACAACTAGGTGGATGATATCTCTAATTAAATATAAAGATTTGATTATCAATTTTGTAATTAAACTAAAATATATAAGAGATCAAGAGTTAAAAAGCAATCTAGGGGTGCGGGGATTAGAAATCAATGTCACAAAGGGGTAATTGTATTGCTCTATAAGGAATACATTCATGAATAGGCTAAGTCATCTTCATTGACACAAATCATCTTTTGATCTCAAAGCATCTATGCCTAGAATCTCCTTTCAGTCTCATCTTAATGCACATCCTAAACAACCCAATGCTTTACTCTATCCTCTCTTTGAAGAATAGGGCAAATAGATCTGACCCATTAATTCTCTTCCGAGCATGCTACAAACAACAAACTTAAATTCCTAGTATTAGACCAATTACCACTTAAACAAATCTCTTTTGAGTATCAACCAGAGATTGGAAGTAGGAATTCAGTTTGCAACCTTAACCCTTAAATTAACCTCATAATAATTAGACCTAATTAATGCATGAACAACAACAAAACAAAGCATAGTACAATTCCCAACATATTAAATCAACACCCAACCCTATTTGAGCACCTTTAAATCTTGGGGTTTTAGTCAACCATCTCAAAAGGTAAAGAAATTATACCTTCCATGAAACCAACCATGGGTAACTTGAAATCAAACAATTAAGAGTAAACCCATTGTGGATTCAACTTTAATTTATCAAATTCAAACTCCCAATTGTAAAACTCCAAAAGCTATTTTAGTGTTCTTTTAAAGGTAAAGTACTCTTTGAAATCTCTAATTGAACTCTCAAACTAGAACTCTAAAACTCTAACTCTGGAATGCTCAAAATAGTATATACTTAAGGCTATTTATACTTTCACAAAATTTGGCCCAAAATCCACTTTACGATTGACTCGATGACATTAGTCGGGCTTGCTAAACCTAATCGGTGAATCGCCCTTCACTACTCAGCTCGCCTTTTGATGTAGCCTTAAGGTGTTTGAACCTTGGTTAGCAAACTTGAACGAGTCTTTCTTTCACGTTATGTTAATATAATACCCTGGAAACTAGTAAACCAAACTAGAGCATCAAGCTAGGGTTCTAGAGTTTGATGTTATGGATTAGAGTAGTAGATGAGACTTCCCGTGCATAGAATAAGGGGTCTAGTGGTTTAACTTCATGATACATTTTATACCTCGTAGTATAGAAGACCACGTAGGGTTTGGTGGAGGGTACCAAGGGCAAGTACCAAGGCAAGAGGGGAAAGGCTAAGCCAAAGGCCAATATTGCCCAACCTTGGCCAAGCACTGCCTCAAGACAACGACCACATTCACGACCAGTGGTCTTCACCAAGGTCCGTGAAGGGACTCATAATGAACCCTTAGGCTTGTGGGAGTCAAGGACTTGAGGCCTAGCTGCTGCCCCAAGACCACGACCATCACCACTACCCGTTGGCTTGACCACAGATCGTGGGAGGTCTCGTGGTCATGCCTTAGTGTTTTAGGGGAAAGACCTATTGGAAAGCCACTGAGCAAGGTACCATGGATAGTACCACGACTTGTGGTCCTCACCATGGCTCGTGAGCCTTGTTGTGGTGCCTGGCACCATGGCTGCCAAATGAGGGTTAAAATAGTAAATTCCTTTTTAGTTGATATTAAATGGGGGTGGTTTGGCTTGGACTTTATACACCCATATAAACTATTTTAAGTCATTAACCACCCCATCTAATTCATTAGAATCAAAACCCCAAAACACTCTCCTCTCAAATATTTCTCTCTCTAGAAAACCTTCATTGAAGAAGAAGCTATAATTTGAAGCTAAGGTCAAGTATTAAGACTCTATTATTGAGAGCTTGTGTTAGGGATTTGATTAAAGGTATGTTTATATTATTCATCTATGGGTTCTTCCACCCATAGAGTCCCCTAGGTTTCCCCTAATTTCTGAAGAAAAACCCCAATTTAAGCTAGGGTTTCTTCCAATGTGTGGGTTAAAATGATTCCAATTGGTTGGATAATACTTATTTATGATTAATTTAGTGTTGATTCATAATATTATGATGAATTTGTGTGAATTCCATGGTTAACCCTAGAAATCAAAGTATGTGGGTTTAAGCCTTGTGAAGAGAAATTGATGATTATTGATAGATCTTCTAGAATTGTTATCATGTGTAGAACTTATTCAAGAATAGGAATATGAAATAATGAATTGAAATAGATTTATGAATGTATGATAGATCATGAAATGTAGTGATTGAATTTAGGACTTTATGATGAATTATGCTTAGAATTGCCTATGACTAAGGCTTGTGACTAAAATGTCTTGTGATCTAGTCTAGTATGATGATTATGGAGTAAAGCTTGATGGTAGGGCTTGAAGTCATAATGTTGATCACTAGGGCTTATAGAGTAAGTCTAATATGATGATATAGTTTGCATGAAAGTGATATACAAAATAGTGAGTGTTGTGGTGTAAGGCTTTTACGCACATGACCTACCTAGAACTATATGAAAGCATGTATGTAGAATGTGAAAGGTCTTATCACATGGAATGGTTAGAAAGTGAAAGGTTAATCACCTAAAATGAATCAAAGCATGTTAGAATATAATTGCTTGGGGTGGTGACATATGATCCCTTCATGTATAGCTTGTTTAGGTAGCATGAGATGGTAGTTCTCATGGTAGCTTGGGATTGAGGAATTATACTTTCCTAAGGTTTGCATGAATTAGCATTGGTAGGATTCTTTTCATGGTAGGATCAAATAGTATAGGAATGATAACCTAGGATTGAGGATCTATACTCTCCTAAGGGTAGCTTGGACTAGCATTATTAGAATGCCTCCATGGTAGCATGACTTGGTTAGGCAAAGACCACTTCATCGTATCTTAGGATAGAGGATTTATACTCTCCTAAGGATATCTTAGGATTGAGACACCATACTCTCCTAGGGGTAGCTTAGGGTTGAGGATTCATACTCCCCTAATGGTAGCATGCACTATATTGAATATTTGCATGGTAGCTAGGTTGTGGTACTTTTACATTTCCTTGTATAGCTTGGTTTGCATGATAGGGTATTTTACCATGGTAGATCGGTCTAGCCTAGTAGGGTGCTATTTTATGATAGTTTACAATGGTAACTAGTAAGCATTAAGTAAGATGCCCTAAAGAAGTACTTAGTGTGAACGGTAGTATGGGATGTCATTCATACATGGCACAAGTATGACTTGAGACTACATATGAATTGTCCTTTTATGTGATGTATGCTTAGATTGGATTGTTGCTATAGTTTCTTTTCATGATATGATTGACTTAAGTTGATAATTCCTTGTCTATATGAAGTAGGTCAATAGTGACCCCTATGAATAGTAAGCATGAATAGAGTGACTTCAAAGATATGCTTAGTGTGAGTGGTATTATGGGATGCCATTCATGGATTGCACAAGTGTGCCCTGAGGTTACTTAGGAGTATAGTTCTCTTATGATATGAAAACCTAAGTCTTTACTATGAATGTGGACAATGCCCAGGAATGACCAAAAAGGGATGCTTAGCTTGGATGGTATTATGGGATGCCATTCATGCCATGCACATGTATGCTTGTGATCGCTTGAGAAGTAGTTCTGTTATAATATGAAAGACTAAGGGTTGAAGAATGTTTGTATGAAGGCCTAAGTAAAGACTATGACATGAACATGATTTATCTTTTATGCTCATTACCTATGTCTTATGTTGACTTATGAGTATATGATGATTATGTTAGAGATTATGCTATGACTGTGTTATTATCTCTTATGCTTATGTCTGATGTTGACTAAGCATTTTGAGTTGCTCTTATATTGTTGTACTAGCTTTCATACTTTCTACATTTTATACTAACGCATACTTTGCCTACATTCTAATCAAATGTAGGGTTTTGGAGATTGAGTTCCTTTGAAGGCTGGGTTTTTAAGAGGCAAGAAGAGCTGAAGATTTGGTGAGTCCTCATAACATCAAGGAAAAACCCATTATTTTCCTTTATGTCATTTTCTTATGTTTTAGACATTTGTATGGGCTGCGTCCCAAGACGTTTATTCAAGTGTTTAATTGATGGTTTGAGACAAAGGTGTAGTAAAGACTTCCGGTTGATTTATGAAAATGTTTTCGATTGTATGGTTCTAAAGAAGTTTTCAATTTTTCATACTTTTCTATTAGCTTATGTTATGATTATTCTAAGGGCTTTTATGAGACCCCTTCAGGGTCAAGTACGTCATGTTACACCTAGGATATACCCTTGGGTCATCACAAACTTGGTAATCAGAGCACAAGATTTAGAATGGTTCTAGGTTTGTCTCAAACCACATCTAGTAGAGTCTTGTTCATAAATATGAAGCATGCCACATTTATAAATAGAAGTATATTAGATGTTTAGGAAATCTCACTTCTTCATTCTCTTAGTCGTGCCATAGAGTTTGGCTTTATTAGGCCCTTCTTCTAATCTGTGCCCTATGGTTTTTCAAGGTATGGCTAATATAAGGGAAAGTGGTAGGAGAGATGAGGAAGACTATGGAGAAAAAGAGGCTCCTCCCTAAGTTCCACACCTCCTCTTCAAACTCCAAATGACCCTCCAATTGAGAATGACACTCTTGCGGAGTTTAGGGCTTCTATGCAATTGTTGGCTCAAGCCTTGACGGTGCAAGCCAACAGAGATGTTGTGGCTCCGTCAAACCCAATAAGGGGGATGGCTGCTTCTAGAGTGAGAGAGTTTTTATGGATGAATCCTCCAGAGTTTAGTGGCTCCAAGGTAGAATAGGATTTAAATGTGTTCATAGAAGAGGTTTATAAGACACTTGCTATCATGGGGGGTAACCTCGATAGAGAAGGCAGAGCTAGCCGCTTATCAATTAGAAGACGTTGCCCAATTATGGTATGAGCAATGGAAAGATACTAGGCCGGTAGAAGCAGGTGTTATAGAGTGGGAATCATTTAAGTTGGCTTTCCTTGATAGGTTCTTTCCTCGGGAGTTAAGGGAGGCTAAGTTAGAAGAGTTCATCAATCTTAAGCAAGGCAACATGAGTGTTAAGAAGTATGCCTTGAAGTTTACTCTTTTGTCTAAGTATGCTCCATCTTTGGTAGCAAATCCAAGGGATATGATGAATAATTTTCTGACGGGGGTGTCCGATATAGTAGAAGAAGAATGTCATACAGCAATGCTAGTTGATGATATGGATATCTCACGTCTCATAATATTGGCCCAATAAATCGAAGAGTCAAAACTCAAGAAGGAGAAAGCTAGGGAGAAAAAGAGGTCTAGGATGGATGATGATAAGTCCTTTTTCATGATGGGTCTGATGGGCATGGTCGCTCTAGAAATTGACAAAAGTTTTTCAAACAAGGCTTTTCTAATGCTCCTAAGCATAAGGATGAGACGGTGTCTACCCCTAGGCTACAAGGAATAAGTAATGTGTCCCTATGTCCCACTTGTTCTATGTGTGGTAAGAGGCATGAGGGTAGGTGTTAGGTCGGTAGAGAAGGTTGCTTTAGTTGTGGTGAGAGTGGCCACATGAAGAAGGATTGTCGAAAGGCAAAGGCTACAAAAATAGAGGGTTAGCAAGTCGCCACAAGTAGTGAGGATGTCGAGACTCAAAAGAACAATAGGTTTTATGCTCTCCAATCTAGAGAAGATCAAGAGTGATTTCCTCATGTCCCTTCCGGTATGTGTTTTATGCTTTAGTAAATTTATAGATTTTTTGTGTTTTAATGACTTGTTATGTTGGACTTTGAAATTGTCCCTAGTATATCTGATGTTATAAGAGCTTGTGTAGGCTTACTCCCAAGGGGGAGATAGTGTGCCTATCTAATAAGGTTATTGTGTGATTATGTGTTACCATGACTTCCTTATATGCATGTTCATGAAGATACTTAGGTCTTGTTAGAAATAAATTATATGCATTGTTTTACCTCATGTTGTAGTGCATTTGAATTAAGTTGATTATAGACTGCATAAGATGAATGAATGAGCATGCCATAGTTTGGAGTTGAAAGATTCCTCCTTGAGTAAATGACTTTTGTTAGTAAATTGCATTTAGGTTCCATGAATGTGTGTTGAGCATGTTTTAGCTAGGAGATGTTAGTTCCTCCTTAAAAATGAATAGATATAGAATTTCATGCATTTTAGGTTGTTAGATGTAGTTCCTACTACCTTGTATTGCATTGAATGTGTATAGCGTGGAGTTGAAGTTTTCCTCCTTGGTTGGGTATATTTAGATGTATTGAAGTCATGATGGGCTACTAGTCTAGAGTCGTTTCCTTTAAGAAGTGTTTAGAATCATCATTTGAGGATGAATGTTCCCAAGGGGGAGATATTGTAATACCGCGGAAACTAGTAGACCAAACTAAACCTCAAGCCAGAGTTCTAGAGTTTGATGTTGAGGATTGGAGTAGTAGATGAGGCATCCCGTCCATAGAATGAGGGGTTTAGTGGCTGAATGTCAAGGTACAAGTTATACCTTGTAGTATAGAGGACCACCTAGGGTTTGGTTAAGGTAGCAAGGGCAAGTGCCAAGGCAAGGGGGCAAAGCCAAAGCCAAAGGCCAAGGCTGCCCAACTTTGGCCAAGCACTGCCTCAAGACCACGACCACCTTCATGACCAGTGGTCTTCACCACGGTCCATGAAGGGGCTCGTGAAGACCCCTTAGGCTTGTGGGAGGCAAGGCCTTAAGATCTAGCTACTGCCCTAAGACCATGACCATCACCACGACCCATTGGCTTGACCACAGATCATGGGAGGTCTCGTGGTCATGCCTTAGTGTTTTAGGGGAAAAAACTCATTGGAAAGCCACTGCCCAAGGGACCACGGACAGGACCACAGCTCAAGGTCCTCACCACGACTCATGAGCTCTGTCGTGGTGCCTGGCACCTAAGTCATTAACAACCCCAACTAAGTCATTAGAATCAAAACCCCAAAACACTCTCCTCTCAAATATTTCTCTCTCTAGAAAACCTCCACTGAAGAAGAAGCTAGAGTTTGAAGCTAAGGTCAAGAACAAAGGCTCCATTGTTGAGAGCTTGTGTTAGGTCTTTGATTAAAGGTATGTCTAGAATATTCATCAACGGGTTCTTCAACCTATAGAGTCCCATAGGTTTCCCCTAATTTGTGAAGAAGAACCCCAATCTAAGCTAGAGTTTCTTCCAATGTGTGGGTTTTAGATGG
The DNA here is from genome assembly GCA_029007595.1 of Solanum commersonii. NCBI lineage: Eukaryota > Viridiplantae > Streptophyta > Magnoliopsida > Solanales > Solanaceae > Solanum > Solanum commersonii. Next base: position 830,406 of record JAJTWQ010000186.1, read on the forward strand.
GTATGATTGCAATTGGTTGGATAATACTTATTTATGATTAATTTATTGTTGATTCATGATATTATGACGAATTTATGTGAATTCCATGGTTAACCCTAGAAATCAAAGTATGTGGGTTTATGCCTTGTGAAGGGAAATTGATGATTCTTGATAAATCTTCTAGAATTGTTACCATGTATAGAAATTATTCAAGAATAGAAATATGAAATCATGAATTAAACTATATTTATGAATGTACGATAGATCATGAAATGTAGTGATTTAATTTGGGACGTTATGATGAATTATGCTTAGAATTGCCTATGACTAAGTCTTGTGACTAAAATGTCTTGTGACCTTGTCTAGTAAGATGATTGTGGATCAAAGCTTGAGAGTAGGGCTTGAAATCATAATTTTGATCACTAGGGCTTGTAGAGTAAGTATAATATGACGAGATAGCTTGCGTGAAAGTGGTATACAAAGTAAATAGTGCTGTGGTGAAAGGCTTTTACCCACATGACCTACCTAGAACTGTATGAATGCATGTATGTAGAATGTGAAAGGTTTTCTCCCATGTAATGGTTCAAAATTGAAAGTTTAAACACCTAAAATTAATCAAAGCATGTTAGAATAGAATAGCTTGAGGTTGTGACATATGATCCCTTCATGTATAGCCTATTTAGGTAGCATGAGATGGTAGTTCTCCAAAGGTTAGCTTGAATTAGCATTGGTAGGATGCTTTTCATGGTAGCTTGAATTAGTATAGGCATGATATCCTAGGATTGAGGATCTATACTCTCCTAAGGGTACCTTGGACTACCATTATCAGAATGCCTCCATGGTAGCATGACTTGGTTAGGCCAAGACCAATTCATGGTAGCTTAGGATAGAGGATTTATAATCTCCTAAGGATAGCTTAGGATTGATACACCATACTCTCCTAAGGATATCTTAGGGTTGAGGATTCATACTCCCCTAAGGGTAGCACGCACTATATTGAATATTTGCATGGTAGCTAGGTTGCGGTACTTGTAATCTTCCTTGTATAGCATGGTTTGCATGATAGGGTGTTTTACCATGGTAGTTAGGTCTAGCCTAGTAGGGTGCTATTATTTGATAGTTTAGAATAATAAACAGTAAGCATTGAGTAAGATAGCCTAAAGAAGTATTTAGTGTGAACGATAGTATCAGATGCCACTCATACATGGCACAAGTATGACTTGAAGCTACGTGAATTGTCCTCTTATGTGATTTATGCTTAGGTTGGATTGTTGCTATAGTTTACTTCCATGATATGATTGACTTAAGTTGATAGCTCCTTGTCTATATGAAGTTGGTCAATAGTGACCCCTATGAATAGTAAGCATGAATAGAGTGACTTCAAAGATATGATTAGTGTGATTTGTATTATGGGGTGCCATTCATTCTTTGCACAAGTGTGCGTTGAGGTTAATTACGAGTATAGTGCTCTTATGATATGAAAACCTAAGTCTTGACTATGAATGTGGACTATGCCCAAGAATGACCAAAAAGGGATGCTTAGCTTGGATGGTATTATGGGATGCCATTCATGTCTTGCACAAGTATGCTTGAGGTGGCTTGTGAAGTAGTTCTGTTATAATATGAAAGATTAAGGGTTGAAGAATGTTTGTATGAAGGCCTAAGTAAAGACTATGCCATGAAGATAATTTATCTCCTATGTCTTATGTTGACTTATGATTATATGATGCTTATGTTGGAGATTATCCTATGACTATGCTATTATCTCTTATGCTTATGTCTTATGTTGACTAACCATTTTGAGATGCTCTTATGTTGTTGTGCTAGCTTCATACTTGGTACATTTTGTACTAATGTATACTTTTCCTACATTCTAATCAAATGTAGGGTTTTGGAGATTGAGTTCCTTTGAAGGCTGGGTTTCTAAGCGGCAAGAAGAGTTGAAGATTTGGTGAATCCTCATAGCTTCGAGGAAAAACCCATAATTTGTCTTTATGTTTTTTCCTTATGTTTAAGCATTTTTTATAGGCTGCCTCAGAAGACTTTTACTTAAGAGTTTAATAGATGGTTTGAGACAAAGGTTATGAAAATGTTTTCGATTGTATGGTTAAAAAGAAGTTTTAAATTTTCCGTACTTTTCTATTATCTTATGTTATGATTATGCTAAGGGCTTGTATGAGACCCCTTCGGGGTCAAGTACGCCATGTTACATCTAGGGTATACCCTTGGGTCGTGACAATGAATCATTGAATACCACTTTGTTTCACCTTTCAAGCATTCAATCTTTGCATTGCACACTGTTGCTTTAGGAGATGTGCATCGGGACTATCTTACTCGTTTGGCGCATCGCCGTTTCTACTTGAGTCCACCAACATTCTTAGATAGACACAACTGCTATCCACTTTCAATTTGGGCAAGGTCGTGCTCAGTTGGCAATCCGCCCTTCATGTTAGGCGATCAATAATGTTCACTTTCTACTTCTTTCTTTAGTTTTGGCAATTCTCTCAAACATGAGTCCTTGCCTTGTCCAATTACATTCTTCATAGTAGAAAATCATCATTATTCTGTTAGAATAGGAAAAAATTAGGCATTGAGGAAACTAATTCTTGAGCTAAATGGACCTTAAATGAGTACAAATCTACAATTCATCAATACCCCCAACTTTAACTTTTGCTTGTCCTCAAGTAAATAAAGAGGACAATAAGCTCTATAAGTGTGTCTACCACAATACTGTAACACCCAGGATTCTAAATGAGGCAAAACACTAATTGCAAAAAAAATTCAGGTGCCATCCACGAGAGGTAACCCACGACCTGTGGGTTGAACCACAGACCGTAGGTAGGGTCCGTGGTTGGTGACCCCCAGCCTAGACTAGACTCCAAGACCACGTCCTGACAAATGGACCGTCGGTCAGACCACGGTCCATGGTCCAGGGTCCGTAGTCCGAACCTTCAAAACCAGTCTCTGACCACCAAATGACAGCCATGCAGGATGGTCCATCATCCTATCCACGGTCCGTAGCTCAATGGTTTGTAGGTTGGCAGGAAAATCTCTAAAGTTACTAACGGCCGTGCAGGACGGATCGTAGGTCCATCGACAGTCCATCGGTAAGGTCCGACGGTCACTACTAGCAGTAAATTTTTAGGGGCACATGGGTCTTTTTCAGTTTTAATTAAATCAATGTAGTGTAATTTTGCCTAAGTCTAGTACACCTATATAATGATTTTAACCCCCAAATATCCCCCATTCAAGTCATTCTTTCAGAAATCCCAAAACTCTCTCTCAAATATACTCTCTCTAGAAGGTGGAAGAAGAAGGAAGATATTGAAACTAGGTCAAGTTCAGATATCCCAATATTCTAGATTTTTTGGGCTTTGTGACTAAGGTATTATGTATTTTCATCCATAGGATCCTTTCTCCCATGGAGTCCCATAAGACTCCCCAATTTTGAAGTTTAAATCCCCAATTTGAGTTAGGGTTTCTTCTACTATTTTGGGTTATGATGAATGTTGATCAAAATGATTAGGCTATTATTATTTATGATTAAATTGATAGAATTACATGTTTTTGCGATGAAATTGCATGTGCCTATGCTTATCTGATGTTTCTAGGGTAGAATTGATATAATTGGGTTGATGCCATGAAGAGAAACTCTATGGGTTATATATATATATCCTTATAGGATAGTTGATTTGTGATTAGAATTTACTTGAGAATGAAGCATAAATTATGTTCATGAGATGTAGTGCTTTGAGAGTAAAGCCTAGACTATGAATTGTTGATTGTTGATGCTGTAGTGTGGAAGGGATACTTTACACCATGAATTTCTAAGTATGATTGAATGAATGTGAAAGGTTTTATCACATGAATGATTATAGGTTGAAAGGATTTCTCACCTAAAATGAGTCTACACTAAAATACTAAGTAATTGAAGAGGCTAGAGGTGACTACCCTTAACATCCATATGTGAAGGATATGTGGTGATCTCCCATACTCCATAGAATTGAACAAGAGGTGACTTCCCACGTTCCTATTATGATGATTGAACATAGAGGTGAGTACCCATGATCCTTATGAAATGATGTGGAGGCGAGTGCCCATGTCATATGATGTGGTTGTGGAGGCGAGTACACATAATCCTAAAGTAAGTAAGGCAAGAGGTGAATACCCATTAGCCTTTGTATGTTAGGAAAAGATCCCCATGTCTTTAAAAATAAGTATGAACAATGTGATTATGTTATGAAAATGATTAGCTTAGAGTGTTACTTGATATGCCTTCCGTGATGTATGCATGACTAGAGGCGGATGGCCCAAGTCTTGACTAAGGATAAGTGAGGTTACTTAAGGAAGTATTCCTCTTTCATTATGATGATTATGTGCATTGATTAAGCTTATGGTTTGTGTTGACTAACCCTTATGTTTATGTTGTTTATGAAAGCTACCATATTTAGTACATTCTTGTCCTAAAGAATACTCTTGCCTACATTTCTTATCCAAAGTAGGCTCCGATGATATCGATTCTCACATTCGTGGCAAGGATCATAGTAGATCAAGAAGTGAAGATTTGGTGAGTGCTCATAGCATTCGAGGATTTGACAACTATTTATTTATGTCTTTTTTTTGTTGGGACTATTGTATGGGTTGTGTACCAATATTGTATTCATGTTTATTAGATGGTTTGAGACAATGATGTTAGACTTCCACTCGTTTTATGAAAGACTTTGACTATATTGAAAATGTTTTAAATTTCTGCACTATTTTCTATTTCCTTATGTTATGATATGCTAAGTGGCTTGTATGAGGCCTATTGGGGTCTTATACGCCATGCTACATCTCGGGGGTACCCCTGGGTCGTGACAAACTTAGTCTATGAGCACATGGTTTAGAATGGTTCTAGGACTCAAAACGACGTCAAGTAGAGTCTTGTTCATAAGTGTGAAGCGCACCCATTTATGAATGAGAGGCTACTAGATGATTAGGAAATCTCACTTCCAATCTAGTCTAGTTTTGTACGAAATTGGAGTTAGTAAGGTCTAGGGAAATTTGATAACAACTGGGTGGTCTAATTATGATTCTAATCACTTGAGTAGATAGTTAAGACGTTAAGGAACCCGTATTACTTTACATAATTGAATACGGGTGCGTAGAACTTATGGAATTGATCTTGGCGTGAACGGATAGTTTCTGAGTGACATGGGATGAATGTGTGTTATGACATGGAATTTTGGAATTCTCAGGTCGACTATTGGTTCCGTGAAAGCTACTATGGTAGAGTTATTCCCACCAGGGCGAGGCCGCTGTAGCAGGATGAGGACCGCTATGACGGGACAGTCGCAATTTAAGTAAAAAATAAACCCCAAATCATTTTATTTTGCACTTTTTGACTTTGAGAGCTAGGAGACGACCCTAGGTGTTTTCTTGACCATTTTTCACCATTCTTGAGGCTAAAGGTAAGGTTTTAACTCCCCAAATCCATTTTTCAATCCGTAGAATGTAATCTAGAAGGTAATTATCAATTGGGGAGGGTTTTGATTTGGAAATTATGGTGGAAAAAGCCCTAATTTGGATATTGGGATCATGGGTTTGATCTAGGGTTGTTAGGGTTGTTGGTAATTCATGTAATTAGATATTATTTATTGATTCTCGTGTTATATTAATTGTTGTAGACCAAGAACATGTGGAACGAATTTGAAAAGGGAAGAATCAAGTTTCTTAAAGGATTCAAGCTTGTTTCGAGGTAGGTGATGGTTGTGATTTCATGTTATGTGATGTATGTTTTTCTTGCTTCATTATAATACATGTATGTATGCGAATGTCACATTATTGATCAAACTAATTTTAAATGAGGATACATGAATGATGAATACCATGAATTATGACTTGATTGTATGATTATGAGAATGTACTTTGTGATTGTAATTGTAGCTTGTTGAATGGATCGGATGTTGCATTCCGACACACTAACTTGGATCAATTACCATGTACCACCATAAACATGGGATCGGTTGCCATGTTCTGTCATAAACATTGGATCAGGTATCATGTACCGGTATGCTAGCAGTTTGGGTGTAGGTTCCATGAGAGGACCATTGGCTTGACATAACTGTGTAAATGAGAATTGTCAACTTGATCATTATTCATAATGGTATTGATATTGTATATTTCAGTGTATACATGTTATTATTATGTTGTATTGCCTTATGTATGTTGCACTTATTGGGATAGTCGCGTGATCCAACTAGTACACTGGGGTTATGTACTGATATTGCACTTGCTCTTTCTTTGTTGAGTACAGGACATCTTCCGGTGGCTATTGATAGGCCTCGCTTAGAAAATCAGTGATCATTTTTGTATTAAAGGGTGAGCCAGTTCTTTCGGGCTGCCATGAGTTCCCTTTCTCTTTATGTCCACATTTTTGGACTTAGACTAGTTCCTTAGGTTTCTTATGTTTAGTATGGGGTTGTACCCCTTCTTGTTTAGACTTATGGTTGAACCTTAGATGTTTTGGTGCATTGAGTTTCAGGTTCTAGCGATTACTTCCTCATTTGTTTTGATTAAAATTTTAATTTGGAGTTTATGGGAACTCCCTATTTCTTTTCCTAACATTTAAACCTGCTTTCGTATCTTTAAATGCCTTTGTAATTTGGTTGAGTTGTTAGTTTGGATTGTAGAAATGGTTCTTCCACCGAAGGGTTAGTGTGGGTGCAAATCACGATGGTCTGGGTCGTGACAGTATATCAAGGGGAAAAAACCTATCAAGGAAAGCAACCTTAAACATTTCCCAATCAAGAGGACTTGCATCTTCCAGTCTCCCTCTCTTCCATTTGTTGAACCAAATTTGAGCAATACCTTTAAGTTTATAAGCAGTCAATTCTGCCTTTTCCACCAACGTCACTTCCATAATCATGGACACCTTGGTAACCTCATCAATGAACTCTTTAAGGATCTTCCTCAACCTTAGAACCACAGAACCCCAGGGGATTCATTTTATTAAAGTCCCTTACTCTATTTGTCATCGTTCCCACATTTGGGTTCACGGAGACCGCAACCTCCCTATTGGCTTGAGCCCTCATGGCTTCGGCCAATACTTGAAAAGCATCTCTAAACTCTGCATTAGTCACTTGCTTGGCCAAAGGGTCGACAAAAGCTTATGGAGGAGCTTCTTGGTTCGCATTCTCTCCCGCATTCCTTCTAGCATATGCCCTTCAAGTAGCCATCTCCTATAGAGCATTGGATAATAATTAGGATAGATAGATTATAAAGTTAAACTCTATCGCACGACTTTAGAGTAATGAAAGAAGTGAAGTTTCCTAAACATCTTGCAGCCTCTCATTCATAAATGTGGCACGCTTCACACTCATGAACAAGACTCTACTCGACATGGCTTATGAGACTTCCTAGGACCTTTCTAAACCTTGTGCTCTGATTACCAAGTTTGTGATGGCCCAAGGTAGCACCTAGGCTTAACATGGTGTACAGGACCCCGGGAGGCCTCATACAAGCCACTTAGCATTCATCATACAAGAAATAGAATATCAAATAGATAAAGAGAAACATTTTAATTCTAAAAAGGTTATCAAGTAAAAAGAAAGTTTAAACACTGTCTCAAGCCATCTAATACATCGAGATTGACTGGGACGTAACCTTGACATTACGTACAACGTCTAAAAGTAAGAAAATACTTATCACAATAAATGTCTGGTCCTCGAAGCATGAGGACTCACCAAAGCTTGAAATCTCCTTAATAGACTCTAGCCACAAAACTGGGAACCTTGACTGATAGACCTTACAGTGGGGGAAATGTAGGCAAGAGTATGCATTAGCACAAACATGGACCAAGTATGATAGCCATGAAAAAAACATGTAAAGTCATACCAAAAAGGGACATTTTCATGAGTATGCAATGATTAAGCCAAAACATGAATCTTGAATATTAAAAAACATCAATCATGAAACATGATCAATGAAAGTGAACATCATCCTAAAACATAAGTAAGATCATTCTTGAATTAACCTTAGTTCATCATAACTTGCTTGTGAGAAGTAGCCTTAACCGACATATAATACCATGTGAGCTATCAACATGGAATTCAGTGTCTACCTCACACCGAAAAGGGCTATCCTACTTGCCAAGGTAAGGACCATGAACTTCTAGCTTATGTGGATCCACTAGCTAATGTATATCTAGACAATCCTATGTTGGCACATAGTTTATGCAACTCGGGTAATCACAACTTGTCTACTCGGTATTAAGTTTAAGTTCCACGGGATAGTTTGTAATATTATTCATCTTAGCTCTTAAAAGAACATGGTTAATAGCCTCTTGTTCTTACATCATATTACATGGGTAATAGCCTATTGTCTTTTAATTAGAGAGCATGGGTAATCGCCTTAAGCCTAAATCATTAGAATAGATCCTTAATCATAGGTTCATTTTAGGTGAGAAGACCTTTCAACATTAAGAACCCTTACTATGTGAGAAAACCTTTCACTATCATGGTATCATGTGTATATGAGAAAATATTTTCAACAACAACATCATTGATACTTCACTCTCAAAGCATCCTTGAAATATTCACATAAATTTCATCAGAACATGTTTGATTTCATAAACTCTTCCTTCATAATCCAAAACCTACATCATATAATTTAACTTGAAAAATCATGGAAATTACATGGGTTCATGAGAGATCATCATAAAAGCATGAGATTAACTTAATTCATTCATAAAAGATCATGGATCAGTCAATTAAATTCGTAACTAAGAGAATCCATAACATAAAAGAAAAACCCTAACTTAATTGGGGATTTCTTACTTTGAAAATTGGAGAAGTTGGGAACTTCATGGAGGAAAGGGCCCCGTGGATGAAAACTATCATACCTCAATGCCAATTGCTTATCTTCAATGGACGAATTGGAGACTTGACTTGAAACCCTAGGCTGAATCTTTCTTCTTAGAGCTTTCTAGAGAAATATTTTGGAGAAGAAGACTTACTCTTCTTTTTGATAATATTAGAGAATCACTTGAATGGGTTACATTTGGGGTTAAAATTACTTATATAGGGGTTCTAGGTAAGGACAAGATGACATAGTAGCAAGATAAAATAATTAGGAAAAGACCCAGATGTCACTGACTTACAGCTGATGCGAACCCCCAGATGGAGGCCCTCACAAGCCGTCTAGGGGTCCACGAGCCATCTGGGAAGTCATTGTCCCTAGACTAGTTGCTAGGGAGGACCCTCTTATCCTGACCCGCCTCATGACCACCTTCACGGTCTGTGAACATAGGTCGTCTAAGGGCTTGTGGGAGAGAAGCCCTCTTGACCAAGCTCTGGAAGGATTCACGAGCCATGGTACCCCTTCACAGCATGCCAAGGGCTCCATGAAGGGTGAAATGGCTCAGTTTTTGTGCCAGTGACCTCCCACTTGGCCCTTTTTCTAGACTTCTTGATTCTGAGGTGTTACACTCAAATTTTGAAAAAATGAGTTTACATGTTTATTTCTACTTGTTTATGTGCATTTGAGTATGAGTTTCATATAAACTTTATGATATGATGTTTTGAACATGCTTTAGCTTAGAGTCGATATTTCCTCCTTGAATATATGCATTTATGTAGGTGCATGCATATTGACTTTTAGGATTGAGTTTATACCTCCCTGATGATGTCTTGAATCTTATTCAAGGATGACTGTTCCCAAGAGGGAGATATTGTAACACCTCGAATTCAGAAAGGGTAGAATTTGCAGCTTTTGAAGGACCTGGTACCAGTACTAATAGAGCCACCTACGGACCGTGGACTGACTCATGGTCCATAGGTCAACTCCGTGAATGGCCAACCTAAATTCTAACATATTTCAAGTTTCAGTACTTTTTTGACGGTTCACCAGGACAGCCCGCCAATCAATACACGAGCCATAAGTAGGGTTCGTAGGTGAGTCCCAGACTTAGAGAAATTCCAAAAAAAAAGTTGAGATATTAGGAGCCACGGCCCAACGTTGGGATTACGGCTCGTGGGTGGTTCCCATCATTTCAGGACCAAAGACACTAGTCTCTGAACTCATCTATGTCTAACCATGACGGTCCGTGAGTTTATCGGCGGGCCGTAGGTCGGGGCCATTAGTAAGCTCGACAGTTATTTTATTAGGGTCTTTTGGATATATTCCTAAATACTCTAGCACAATACTATATTGTTTTAACCTTCACCTAAATCCCTATATAAGTGTTTTAATCCCCAAATTTCCTCAATTGAAATCATTCTCTCAAAATCCTAAAAGAAGAACAAGTCTTCCACTAAAATATTTCTCTCTCTGGAAGTTGAAGAAGAAAGCTAGGGTTTCAAGATCAAGCCTCCAAATCCTCCATTAAAGTCAAGCAATTAGCATTCAGGTATAATAGTTTTCATTCATGTATTTCCCAAATTCTCCAATTTACAAAGTTAGAAATCCCCTATTGATTATGGTTTTTCTTCTATGGTATGAGTTCTCTTAATTATTTATTTAATTGATCATTTTATGATCTTTCAAGAATGAATTGATATAATTCTATGATTTTATGATGAATCCCCATGAACCCATGCATATCCCTTGTTTTCCAAGTTACGCTGATATAATATGCGATTTGAATTATGAATAAGAATTCATGAGATTAAGTATGTTCTCATGAAATTGACGTAAATGTTTTAAGGATACTTTAAGAGTGAAGTATCAATGATGTTTTTGTTGTTGTGTTGTGAAAGTATTCTCATATACACATGAAGGCATGATTGTGAAAGGACTTTCGCACATAAAAGATTCTTAGGTTTGAAAAGTTTTTCTGAACTAAACTTTGAATCAAAGATTTTAGGAGCTATTCCAATGAAACCTAGCTTGGATTGGTTATTGAATGATACTTTTACATGGATGATACATGACTTAGCTTTTTATTGGCAATATGACGTTCCCTTCTATGGATAATAAAGATAAGTATGTACAATTGATTATTTATTGGGAGTTACTCTTACCACCGAGAGGATATTAAGATGGAGGCTCTCCCATTAGTAGAAGTCGGTTTTCTAGTAGAAATCTATTTATCGCTTAACTATGTGCCACCATAGGATGTTGTCTTATTTAGACATTTGCTAGAAATCTATTTATCGCTTAACTATGTGCCACCATAGGATGTTGTCTTATTTAGACATTTGCTAGTGGATCCACTAAAGCTAGAAGTTCATGGTCCTTACCTTGCAAAGTGGGAAAACTCATTTCGGTGTGGGAGACACACCAGATTCCATGTTTATAGCTCACATGGTCTCTATGTCGGTTAAAAGTTACATTTCCCACATTACTGAACTAAGGTTACTTTTGCAAGTATCTCCCGCATGTTTTAATAATGTTAGATTGCATTGACCATGTTTTTATGACTTATGTTTTCTAACTCTTTTAAATTCATGTTTTAGCTTGGTCATTGCATGTCATGAAAATGCCCCTTTTTAACATGAATATTATGTTTGGTGCATGACTATCATACGTGGTACATTCTTTATACTAACGCTTACTCTTGCCTACATTTCTCCAAATGTAGGGTCAGACATTCAAGGTTCTCAATTTTGTGGCTAGAGGTTGTTGGAGAGATTTAGAGTCCATTGAGTCCTCATACTTCGAGGACCGTACTTTTATTACTTTCAGTCATTTCTTATTTTCAGACTTTGTATGTGACGTCCCGATCACTCTTGATGAAGTAGATGGAAAATGAGACTTTTTAGACTTCCACTTTACTTTGATAAAGCTCTTAGACTTGTATTTTTTTCTATTTATATCTTTTGATTTGCTTATATCTTGTTTATGCATGTTAAGTGTCTTATGTAGGGCCTCGCGGGGTCCTATACGCCATGTTACTCCTAGGGGGTACCTTGGGTCGTGACATTATGTGCTTTTAAGTATGAGTTGCATATAGACTTTATGATATGATTTTTTGAACATGTTGTAGCTTGGAGTTGATGTTTCCTCCTCGAATATGTGCATTTATGTGATTGCATGCATGTTGGGCTATTAGCTTACATTTCTACCTTCTTTAAAGATATCTTAAATCTTATTTGGGGATGAATGTTCCCAATGGGGAGATAATGTAACACCTCGTATTCGAGAAAAGGATAGAGAAGGAATCAAGGGGAAAACTCACAAACCAAAACAAGACCATGGAACCCTCTATGGAGCCCACCACGGGTCGTGAAGGGGACCATGGTCCGTTTAAGGGCTCGTGGTAAGCTTCTCCCAGACATGCCTCACAGGGATCCCTCCCATGGAGTCCTTAACGGCGCGTGGAGATGGTGACAGCTCATGAAAGAGCTCGTGGGAGCCTAGCAGTGATTGTCATGGACAGCATCCCTCCCATAGAGGCCTTGGCAGCCTATGGTGAAGGTGATGGGATGTGGTGGTTACCGTTTGTAACGACCAGGTTCCGTCGTTATAGAAAAGCCAACGAGTAAAAAAATTGGGTTGGAAAACTTTTTGGTAGTAACTTGGAATTTCTCAACCTAGTCCAGATTTGGACGAAATCAGAGTCATTAAAGTTTAGAGAAATCTGGTAGTAATTGGATGACTTAATTACGATTTTGATCACATGAGTAGACATATAAGTAATTAAGGAATCTGTATGACTTTATGTAATTGAATTCAGGTGAGTAGAACTCCTAAAACTAATCCTGGCATGAATGGGTTGTTTCTGAGTGTCGTTAGTTGAAGGTGTGTTGTGAAATGGGGGTATTGGAATTATTGAAATAGCTCAATGTTTCGTGCAAGTGGCTTTGGCGGTGATTTTGGTCACCAGGGCGGGGCCGCTATAGCGGGGTGAGGACCGCTGTGGCGGGCCAGACGCGACTTAATGTTGTAAATAAACCCTAAAAGCATTTTATTCTAAAATTTTCAAACTTGAGAGCTAAGGAACGAACCTAGGGATTTTCTTAACAGTTTTCCACCATTCTTAAGGCTAAAGGTAAGAATTTCACTCCCTGAATCCATTTTTTGATCCGTAAAACGTAATATAATGGGTAATTATCGATTAAGGAAGGTTTTGATGTAGAAACTATGGTGGAAAAAGCCTTATTTTGGATACTTGGGATTAAGGGTATGATCTAGGGTTGTTAGAATTGTTAGTAATCTAGGTAGTTAGTGATTGTTTATTGATTCTCGTATTACATTGATTGTTTGTAGACCAAGAACAAGCGGAACGAATTTGGAAAGGGAAGGATCAAGTTTCTTAGGGTTTCATACTTATTTCGAGGTAACTAATGGTTGTGATTCTATTATTGTGTGATATATGTTTGTTCTTGCTTTATTATGATACATGTATGTATGTGAATGTCACATTATTAATCACATTAATTATAAATGAGGATATATGAATGATTAATGCCATGAATCATGACTTGATTGTATGATTATGAGAATGTACTTTGTGATTGTGATTGTGGCTTGTTGAATGGATCGAGTGTTGCGTTCCAACACACTAACTAGGAACGGTTGCCACATTTTGGCATAATTATGGGATCAGTTTCCACATTCTGGCATAATCATTGGATCGGGTACCACATTCCGGCATAATCATTGTATCAGGTACCACGTTTTGGTATGCTAACTGTTTGGGTTTGGGTTCCATGAGAGGACCAATGAGTTGACATAATTGTGTATCTTGAGAAATGTGAAATTGTATGTTGTCGTAAATGTTGATGATATTGTATATGTTTGGTGTATGCATGATATGGTATTGTTGTATTGACTTATATATGCTTCACTTAGTGGGATAGCCATATGATCATACCAGTACACTATGGTTGTGTACTGAAACTGCACTTGCTCTTTCTTTGTTGAGTAGAAGGCATCTTCAGGCAGCTATTGGCAGACCTTGCTTAGAAGATCAGTGATCATTTGAATTCAAGGGTGAGCCAGTTCTTCCGGGCTGCCATGAGTTCTCTTTCTTTCTATGTCTACATTTCGGACTTAGATTTTCTAGCTAGTTGATTAGTTCATTAGTTTGGGGTTTTATCCCTTCTTGTTTAGACTTATGGTTGATCTTTAGATGTTTTGGTACATTGACTTGCAAATTCTAGGTGTATTTTCAACATTGTTTAGTTGTTAGATCTTTTGAAAGTTTATGGGAACTTTAGACGAGCCGTGGTGGCCCATGTGAAAGGGGTTGCGTCAACTGCAAGTCAGGAGGCTTTTGGGTCTTTTCCAAATTAATTTAATTTAATCCCATGTCATTTTGTCCTTAACCCAAGACCCTATATATGTATTTTTACCCCCAAATTTCTCGAATTAAGATCATTCTCTCAAACTCTTAAAAGAAGATCAAGTCTTCTTCTCAAATACTTCTCTCTCTAGAAGTTGAAGAAGTAAGCTAGGGTTTAAAGATCAAATCTCATAGTCCTCCATTGAAGTCAAACTTTTGGCACTAAGGTATGATGGTTTTCATCCGTGGAGACCTTTCCTCGATAGAGTCCCGAAATTCTCCAATTCGTAAAGTTAGAAATCCTCAATTGAGTTAGGATTATTCTTCCATGTTATGGGTTGTCTTAATTATTGATTTGATTGATTGTTTTGTGATCTTTCAACCATAAATTGATATAATTCTATGATTTTATGATGAATCCTCGTGAACCCATGCATATCCCATGTTTTCCAAGTTATGATGATCTAATATGGGTTGTGGAATTATGAAAGATGAATTTTATGAAATCATGAATGTTCTCATGAAATTGATGTAAATGTTCTAAAGACGCTTTAAGAGTGAAGTTTCAATGATGTTGTTGTTGAAATGATTTTTCAGATAGACATGAAAGCATGATTGTGAAAACTTTTCTCACATATTATAGGTTCTTAAGGTCGAAAGGCTTTCTCACCTAAAATAAACCAAATGACAAGGAGCTAATTTAATATTGAGGAAAGCGATGATTACCCATGTCCGTGAAAGACTAGGCAAGAGGTGATTACCCATGCCCTAGGATGATAAGACAAGAGGCGACTACCCATGTCTTATGAAAGCTAAGTTAAGATGGCTCTAATAAACATTCTTTGGAAGTTATGCTTAGCACCGAGTGGACAAGTGGCGATTACCCATGTCCCATAAACTATGTTCCAACATAAGATGGCTAGTTAGACAATAGCAGTGGATCCACATAAGCTAGAAGTTCATGGTCTTACCTTGGAAAGTAGGGCAACCCTTTTCAATGTGGGAGACACCGGATTCCATGTTATTAGCTCACATGGTCTTACACGTCGGTTAACTCTACTTCCCACAAGTTATGATGATTTATGGTTACTTAACCTAATAGGGAACATAAGGATGACATTACATGCATCGACCCTATTCATGAACTATATTTTGAACCTCATGTCATGTGTTTTAACTTGATCCTTGCATATTATTAAATGTCCCTTTTTAGCATGTTTTATATGTTTTTATGCATGGCTATCATACTTGGTATTTTATTGTACTAACGCATACTCTTGCCTACATTTCAATCATTTCTTATTTTCAGGCTTTGTACATAAAGCCATGGTTACATCCCAGTCACTCTTGATGTATTAGATGGCAAATGAGACTTTGTAGACTTCCGCTGTACTTTTATAAAACTTTTAGACTTGAATTGTTCCTCTATCTCTTTGATTTTTATTATATATTGTTATGTATGCTAAGTGGCTTGTGTATGGCCTCTCAGAGTTCTATACGACATGTTACCCCTAGAGGATACCTTGGGTCGTGACAAAATCCCCAAGGACTTATAGGTTTAGCTTAGAATTTGGCAAAAAGGGCATGATGTAATTTCATCAAGTCACTAAAATGGCTCCCTATTATTTTTATTTCAATCAAGATTTCCGCTCACATTTTTGTTTTTTTCCTTTCCACCTTATTCCTCCTTTGTTTCAACCGTCATTTGTTTCAACCGTCATTTGTTTCAACTTCAATTTTTCTTTTCACCTTGAGGTATGTACACAATGAGCTATCACCTAAAATTTTGTTTTTCTTCATTCATGATTTTATCAGAATTTTTTTATTTCAAGCTCATGGTGATTTTATACTTTTAGCTATAACCTCATTCTTTCAATTTTGCAACCCCCCTAAAACATAGGCTTTTGACTAAATTTTCACTTCATTTTATTTTTCTCCTTTTCTCTCCCAAACATAGGTTTTTAGAATATATCACAATTCATTTGGAAACTAGATAGACATGAGGGTGTTAAGATAGAAAGTTACAAATGTTAAAGGTATGCAATTTGGCTAAAATATATGGTCTATGCTCAGTTGGGTTTACTAGGATCATATTATTTGGAAGGAAAAATTGGGATAGAGTGGCTGAATGCTCAAATTACTAACAAAATAATTAAATGAGTAAGGAATAACTAGCAATATAAATACCCAAAAAGTGAATCGTGGTCAAATCCCACAGGGGGTGATCTATATATGAAAAATCAATAAGGAAATTTATATGCAAACTAGTCCATTTTAGCAATTAGGACAAATGGGTTGATGATTCCACCATATTTCAAACAAGTGTTTGAATTCAATTATAACAATTCAACTAAAACAGAGTTGAAACAAGTAGAAGATGATCTATGGGTGTGTGAGTCGGTGTAAATGTCAAATGGGGGGTGCAAGTGCTTTCTCAACAATGCTAGACAATTATTTATAGACTGGGTAACCATAAACAACACAAATCTTCTTTCGATCTCAATGCTTCATATGACAGAATCTCATTTTGGTCTTATCCATGTGAAGATACAAATCAATCCAATACCTTACAAAATCTCTGTATCGATCAAATTTTCCAAATTATAAAGGATGCTACAATTTCTCTTTTGAGTAAACTCCAACAATAAAATTCAATTTGTAAGTATTAATCAATTTTCTCACTTTAGTTCATATTCGAGCATCAATCAAAGATCTAAGCTAAGACTAAGTTTGGAACCTTAACATATCAATGGAACACATGCTAAATAGCTTAGATTCATGAATAACTAGCAGAAACATTAAGCAAGACACTAGACCCATTAAATTAGTTAACACCAAACTCCATAACCACACCTCTAGAATTAGGTTTTAGCCAAGCATCATAAAAGTGAAAGAAATTATACCAATTATAGTTTCAGCCATCAAAGTGTTGACAATCAACAATAATCTTCAATGCCAATATTTAATTGAAACCTCAATTGTCAAATACAATATTGTTAAGTATATATGAAAAGAAAATTCAACTCACATATTCAGAAGTATGTTTGAAAGAGATCCAAGATACATTTTCTCTCTTCTTTAACCTATTTATAATTTCCCCAAAAATAAAATCTAATTCCCATGCGCGACCTGATCGGCGATATTAGTCAGGATTATGTACTTGATCGGTGGATCACGGTCTTGTTAAACGACCTAGATATTTTACTCACAGTTATGTCGTTATGGTTTTTGAGGTCGCTAAGATGGGTTTTTAAGTTGTTCTTTCGGATTAAAATGTGATTTAGTGTAAAAATAATCATTTATATTGGTTTTATTTATGTTAAATGAGGTACTTAATTACACATTATAATTAGCATAAGTTGATATATGATACAGATATAGATCTGATTATTTGTCCTTGAATTGTTTGAATCTAAACTTGGAGATAATTTTTTTCTTTTAACTCTTATTTATCTAAAATTCAGTAGGTACATGAAAAACAATCAAATTAAAAATTCTAATTGCTAAGCAGTGATTTGGTATTTTGAGATCATTTAGATGATGTTTTTGGATATTTATTTTATGTCTTAAAAATTAATTTAATGACAAATTACTCGTTTATGATATTGTTGTTATAGAGATTGTTTTATATGGTCTTCATGAATAAAATTTAGTGAATTATTAAATTCATGTGTTTTCTTTAGACCTTCCTCCATATTGGATAAAATTAATACGAGAAACTAAATTTAATGTCTACTTTTTGATAATCAGTATTGAATCTTCCTATCTAAGTAATCTATGATTAGATCAATGGATCTAGATATACTGATATTCACTTAATTTAAATTAACAGTATACAGTCCGTCTGAGTTAGCTCTTGTTCAAAATTTATTGGAGTGAATATCTAACACCACATATGTATGTTGCATGAGCAGCCACTTTTCATAAAAATTTATCATTCAAGATGCATGGATATCTATGAGGTGTGTTTTGAATTGTAATATTCAATGAATACATAAAAAAAGGTTAATTGTTGGAAAATAGTACTCAGATAATGTAAATAGTTTTTAGAATGTTATTTTATGCTCTTGATTTATGTATCAATTTTACAAATGATGATATGTGATAAGAATTACTGAGCGGAAAAAACTAAAGTTCTCTTTTGGCCAAACAAAGTTTTCAACAAAATTGATCATAATTTTGGAATTACAAAAAAGGACTCCAATTGATTTGAAATTTGGTAGATTCATATGAACGATCTAGTAAGAAATATTTTCTTTTGGATCCTTATATGAGTTTTTGGTCATATTTGGTTATAGGGATCCCTCCCTTGATTGCCAAAATTAAATAGTAGTGAAGTATTTGTAACAACTCAAATTTCAAAAAAGGAAAGACTACATTAAGTTGCAGCAAGTAGGCTCAGGTCTATCAGACCACTCTACGATTTGTATGTCTTTCTACAGGTCATAGACCAGTCTCATAGAAAGTCCAAGTACCTTTTCTACAGTTCACCATGACGACCCGTCTTTTTTTTACGAGTTGTAGGTAAGTCTAATAGGTGGGTTCCAGACTTAGTGAAATTTAGGGGGTCAATGTTGGTTTCTAGGGTGGTTGTCTATGGGCCATATGAAGACCTATGAGTCGTAGACAAGTCTCGTCAAAAGTTGGTCCAAGTAAAAGGTTTTTGAACTTTTCTACGGTTGACGGACCATAAGTCCAAACTGTAGCAAGGCTAGGCAATTATTTTAAGGGGCTTTTGAGTTTTTTTCTGTCATGACCCAAGAGAACCCCCTAGTCGTAACATGGCGTACTCGACCCTAAAGGGATGTAATACAAGCCTCTTAGCATTCATAACATTCGATACATAGAAATAGTGCAAAATTTCAAACTTTTCTTTAATAAATCCAACATCAAAAGATATTTCATAAAGCAGCAGAAATACTAAATCTCACATGGCCATCTTAGACAAACTTTAACAAGATAGAGTCATGGCCCTTTACAATCGAATCTTAACAATAGTCTCAAAATACAAAAGAATTAGAAACAATAAAAGTATTTGTCCTCGATATATGAGGGCATACCAAAAGAGGTCTTGAGAGAACTCTAATTTCAAGTTTCACTAGAGAATGCAATCACTTGCTGGAACCTACACTTGTAGTAAAAATAAGAAAATATGGGTTAGCACACAAAAATGTACAAAGTATGATGACCATGCAAAAACATGCTTTAAAAAGGACATTTTGGTTGGAAGTCATGCTTTATGCCATTTTAGTAAAACTTCATGAACATTTATAAAAGAGGCATAATATAAGTCACAACCAACATACAAGTAACCTTACCACATTTGAACAAAATCACATACAACCCTTTACCTTCATATTGAGCTTCCACCTCAAGTAATCCTCAAGCTATGCCTTGTGCAATGTATGGGTAGCGTCCCTCACCACCACCCACCCTAAGACACCTCCTTAAGATCACCAAAAGTGAACTTACCATTCATCATGCTTCACATTACAAGTATTCATGTTCAACTAGTACCAACATACGACACATAAGCGTATTCGTCAAGTAAGCCATTTCATCATCTTAGGATCTCTATCTAAAGTTACCCTAAGACACACCTAAGTAAGATATAGAGTGGCCGCCCATACAATCTCTTCATACACACCTAGGAATTCCTTAAGGCTACAATAGACAAGAACCTTTACATTTCGACATAACATGCTAAGTAACTCATTTCATCAATATAAGCTACTCATTCATCATTTCATTTAGACAATAAGTCGGCATTCTTCAATTACATGATTTAGAGGACTTCCATACATTTAGTCCTTCGGACTTAGAGAACTCACTATAGCACCTTCAAAGCCTACTCGTGCAATGTATAGATAGCATCCCATACTACTAACTACACTTTGTAGTACCTATCAAGTAACTAGAGTGCACATCTCACATGATGGGAATAAGCATTTAACTGACATAGACCATGCAATCTAGACATGGAATCCGATGTACTATCCCACATCATAAGGGTTGATCTCCTTGCTGAAGGAAGACTGATTCATCTAGCTTGGTGGATCCATTAGCTAGGACCTATGTGGGCACATAGTTATGGGATATGAAATATGTTCATTGAGATCCGACCTAACATTGGGAGAACATCCATCTAACCATATCCGCTCGGTGCTTAGCCTACATTCCCATAAAGTAGTTTCATTTCATTAGTGTACTAGGGAGGGCCACCAACATTAGGCCTATCGTCCCAAAGTACTTTCCCAAGAAAGGGCCACCACCAATAGGCCTACCGTTTAAGGTACTTTAAGGATAGCTCTTGACTTCCTTAGAGAGATCTACTACCTTTAGGTCTACCATCTCTTAGTCCATCATTTCACACAAGAAGGAGGCCCCCACCATTAGGTCTACCACTTCAACGTTTAACACACATAAAAGGAAAGGTCACCAACATTAGGTCTACCAACCCAAGGTGTTACATTCCCATTAGCACATAGACTCCTCATGAAAGGCCACTAACATTAAGTCTACCAATCAAAGGTTTAGCCTAGAATACTTCATTAGACATTTATAGAAAGGCTACCAATATTAGGTCTACCAATTCTAGACATTTATTCATTTATGAAAAGCTACCAACAGTAGGTCTACCAATCTAGGACATTGAGACAATAAGTCAAGATACATTCATCATTCAAGAGGAGGATGCCTAAGCTTACCAAGTGAAGAGATCACATTCAATATAGTTTTCATTAGTAAAGAAGAGGGCACCTAAGCCTACGAATTCAAGATATCACATTCATCATTATAGAACACTTCACACTCCATCAACTTCATTCATGAGTGTGAAGAGAGAATATACTATCAATTACAACACGCTCACATTCTATACAATATCATCATTCCAACATTGAAATCACAATTATATTATTCACATTATACATTCCCAATTACAACATTATGATAATACTTCAATTCCTCACAGTATGCCTTCAAGGTCATGATCACAATGTACATAGTAAGTAAACACCTCCACCTTTCAAGGGGATCAACAATTGAAGTACAATTCTACTTCAACAAGCAATTAGGTCAAACTTGCCCTTTCAAGGCTATGATCACAAATCGTCAATTCACCAACAATTCACCATAATTAGACCTAGATAATGATACAATCAACAATATAAATCAATATACACATAAATTCATTATCATTCATTCATAATCATCAAACCCACTTTATAAGTCACAATTTAAGAATTGAGAGGAATAATGGGTTCAAGGAGTAAAATCATCTTAAATCATCAATCAAACATCAATATAATCATCATATGACATTAGTAAACCTTTAAGATCGTTTAATGAAAGAACCCATGAGATTGAGTAAAACCCTTGAAATTTCATGAACTTGAAAGCTTTGAAAACTTCTTTGAAATTGACTCTAGGGTGAAGACTAAACCTAGATGAAGGACCACCATACCTTTGCTAAGATTCCCCAAGAAATTTGATGAAGAAACCACCTTCCATCCAAACCCTAGCTCCAAGTTCTTGACCTTCTTCAATGGAGGATTGTAGAGAGAGAAATATTTGAGAAGAGGTGGGTTTTTTTTAATTCTAATTGGAGTGACTTAAATGGAAGAATTTAGGTCTAAAAGGGTTTTATAGTTAATAGGAAAGGCATAGAACAATAGGGACTCAACTTAGGAAAAAAATTAAGGACCAACAAAGTTTAAACTTAAAAGTTTTCACTAAACTCGTCTAAGCTCGCCCTTTGCACCCCTTGGCTCACCCAAGACACTAGGCAACTCGCCTAATGGACCTTGGCTCTTTCATTTTGACAGTGCTTCACTATTTTGTGCATAACTTTTTACTCCGAGATCGGAATTGGGAAAACTCTGTGGCGTTGGAAAAAGGACTCAGAGACCTTTAATTGGATAGGTAATGGCCCACCTAACAAGTTGTAACTTAAAAATATGCCCCTTGCCCGCCTGAGCTCTCCCTTTGGACACTTGGGCTCACCAAGTGCACTAGACAACTCACCAAGTGCACCCTTGGCTCACCCTTTGTTACAGTAGGCTCACTCAAAGGCTGGTCATTGGGCTATGGAAGAGGAGAAGGGTGACACGCCAACCATTTTGGCGAGCTCCCCTTTAGCTCGCCCTTGGTCCAGTAGCTAGGACAAATGGGCAGTCCACTAGGCGACCATAGGGGCGAGTTGCCAACCCCTTAGGCGATCTAGCAGCCCCATCACCAAAAAGTCCTTCCAAGGATAAGGCTTCTTTCACCCTAATTTGCTAGCCTCCCTTGTTTTCACCCTAGGCTGCTACCTAGCTCCATTTAAGTTCTAAAACAGCATAAACATCAACCTAAGTTCACACTAACCCAAATGTCAAGGCTCTAGTTCATCTTATCATTTTCCAAGTCGTTACATTTTCCTAATTGTTTCAAATCAAAACTAAGTCATTTTGACCTTCATCGTAAGGCCTAAATAAGGCTTTTTGAGTCCTAAATTACCCCTCAAACCCCATTCTCTTAAATCCCCAAAACCTAAAAAACTTCTTCCTCCCCAAATTATCTCAAGATTAACAAAGAAGAAGAAGCTAGAGTTGATTCAAGTTCATGAGTCCTCCATTTTTTTTGGGCTTAAAGTATCAACGTATGTGGATATTCACTCATGGAGTCCATTTCTCCATGAATCCATAAGGCTTCCAATTTCTCAATTTAATTTAATTGATCTAGTTAAGGTTTCAATTTAATCTTTATGGGTTTCATTTAATTAGGATTTATTATTGTTGATTAAGTTTTCTAATGCATGATATAATTTTAATACTTGATATATTTCTCAAATAACATTGACTCGTGTCTAAATTATGATTTTCAACTATGAACCCATGAACCTATGAACTATGAGTTTGTAAAGATATGCATGATTTTATGAATTAATTATAAATGATTTTGGGATGCTTTGGAAGAGTTGGTGATTTGTCAAGGCAACACATTACACATTAGTAGATGGATCCTATAATTTCACTTAACAATCACAAAATATTGTGTGGCCATACAATATACTCACTTGGCTGGAATTTCACTGTGTATACCCATTTACATTTAGATCCCACAGTCTTCTTTCTAGGAGGTAAATCAAAAATATCCCCCTCTTGTTATATATTTTTTTTCTTTATAAAAAGAGTTTTGGAAGTGGATCTCCTAATCGAGTGAGATTGCAGACCACCTTAATGTTTGTTCGTAATGCGCCTACTATTTAATGTACGTATGTGAAGTATCAATGATATTGTGAAAGGATTTCTCACTTACTATTTTGGTCATGATTGTAAATGTTATTTCTCATATATGGATTCACATTGATGAATGAGAATGTGGAACGAGAAGCTTCTCAAGAAGCTCATACAGTTTTGGCCGACCCTTTGGCCAAACAAGTGACTAATGAGGAGTCTCGGGCTACTTTTCAACTGTTGTATCAAGCCATGATGGCCCAAGAGAATAGGGAGGTTGTGGTTCCCGTGAACCCAAATGTGGGTAGAGTGGCAACTAGAGTAAGGGACTTCACTAGGATGAATCCCCCAGAGTTTCATGGTTCTTCGGTTGAGGAATATCCTCAAGTATTCATTAGAGTGACACTGGTAGAAAAGGTGAAATTGACCGCTTATCAACTTAAGGTTGTTTCTCAGGTTTGGTTCAACCAATAGAAGAAAGAGATAGCGGTTGATACAGCTCCTCTTGATTGGGAAAACTTTAAGGTTGTTTTCCTTGATAGTTTATTTCCCTTTGAGATGAGTGAGGAAAATGTACTTGAAATAATTAGGAATTTTCAAGGAAATATGAATGTAAAGGAGTATGCCTTGAAGTTCAAATTATTTTCTAGATATGTTCCTACTATGGTTGCCGATCCTAGGGAAAAAATGAGTAAATTTGTTTCGGGAGTGTCTGAAATGGTGGTAAAGGAATATTGTACCGCTATGCTCATTAAGGAAATGGACATTTCTTGTCTAATGATTCATGCTCAACAAATTGAAGAGGAAATTCTTAAGGAAAGGTCTAGGGAGGCCAAGAGGGAAAAGACCAGTGATAGTGACTTCTCACATTCAAGGTTCGATGGACATGGTCATTCTAGGTTCCGACAAAGGTTTTCCATTCAAGGTTTCTCCGATTCTCTGATTCCTAAGTTCAACAAAAAAAGTGTGTCTAACCCTAAGCCTCAAGGAGGAAATGGCAGTGGAAATGGATCTTCGGTTCCCGCATGCCAAAAGTGTTGCAAGAGTCATCCATTAAAATTCTTGATGGGCACGAATAATTGTTTATTTTTGCGGTAATATTGATCACCGCTTGAGAGATTCTCCAGGTAGAATTGACAAGGGAAAGGATAGTAGGCAAGCTCCGCCTAGTGGTTCTGGTTCAAGTTCTACAAAGAAAAACTGATTAAATACACTTTAAACTCATCATGATCAAGAGGGTTCTCTTGATGTGGTTACCAGTATGCTAAAAAATCTTGTCACTTAATGTTGATCCTTTGATTAATCCTGGTGCTACCTTGTCTTTTTTGATGCCATATGAGGTTATAAGATTTGATGTTCTTCTGGATGTGTTGATGCCATATGAGGCTATTAGTGAATCTATTATGACTAAGAGAGTTTATAGAAGTTGTCCCATCTCCTTATCCCATAAAGTCACTCATGTTGATCTTGTAGAGCTTGATATGTTAGATTTCGATGTTATTTTTGTTATGGATTGGCTCCATTCTTTTTATGCTTTTATTGATTGTAGAACCCGAGTGGACAAGAAATAATTTCCAAACGAGCTTGTCCTAGATTGGAAATGGGGAAATTATATGCCTAAGGTTCAGTTTGTTTCTTGGCTTAAAGCTAGGAGAATGATTTCTAAGGGTTTCATATATCCTCGTTTGGCTTAGGGATGTATATTCTAAAATCCCTACTCTAGAGTTGATCTCTGTTCGATTGAGTTTCTAAAAGTGTTATCCCAATGATTTACCCGATGTTCCTCCCGAGAGGGAAATAATAAACTTTGGTATTGACCTTCTCTCAGATACGCAACCTATCTCTATTTCTCCTTACCATATGGCTCCGGCAAAATTTAAGGAATTAAAGGAGCAATTGGAAGATTTGTTAGATAAGGGTTTCATTTGACCGAGTATCTCTTCATGGGGTGCTCCAGTTTTGTTTGTTTGTAAGAAAGATGGTTCACTTATTATGTGTATTGAATAACGACAATTAAATAAGGTTAACATTAAGAATAAGTATCCTCTCCTAATGATAGATGATATTTTTTGTCAACTCCAAGGAGAAAGTTACTTATTTAAGATTGACCTCTTCTTGGGTTATCATAATTGAGGGCGAAGGAAGATGACATCCCAAAGATAGCTTTTCAAACTCAGTATGGTCAATATGAGTTTTCTATAATGTCATTATTTTGACTAATGCTATGTCTGCATTTAAAAACTTAATGAATAGAGTGTTTAGAAAATACCCTGATATGTTTGCGATTGTGTTTATTAATGACATCTTCATTTACTCAAGGGGTGAGGATGATCATGCCAATCATTTGAGGATGGTGTTGCAAGTCCTCAAGGACCAAATACTATTTGCAAAGTTTAATAAATGTGAGTTTTGTTGAGATTTGTTGCCTTTCTTGGTCAAATTGTTTTCGAATTCAAGAGAATTAGTGAGTCATCATGTTCCAGGAACCAAGATACATTTACTTGTTCATGTCTTCCAATAGTTTTCATACTTTGTATTTGATGTATGGGTTACGTCTCAATCACTTTATTTATGATGTATTAGATGGCTTATTGGGACTTATGTTAGACTTCAGCTTTGTCAAACTCTTTTGAAATATGAAATGCTATCTTTTAAATTCTTTAATTCTTTCATCTTGTATGATGTGTGCTAAGTGGATTTTGTAGGGCCTCTCAGAGTTCTATACGTGAAGTTACCCCAAAAGTAAAGGTATTGAGGTAGATCCTAAGATGATAGATGTGGTTAAGAATTGGCCTAGACCTGTATCCCCTTTAGATATTCAAAGTTTCTTGGGTTTAGCTAGTTATTATAAAAGGTTTGTGGAAGAATTTTCTTTGATTACCTCTCCATTTACTGCATTGACCCAAAATAAAGTTAAGTTATTATGGTCGGATGCATGTGAGAAGAGTTTCCAAGAATTGAAAGATAGACGTAACTCCGCTTTGACATTACCAGAAGGGTCCAATGAGTTGGTGGTTTATTGTGATGATTCAAAGGTAGTATTAGGGTTTTTTCTTATGCCAAATGGTAGGTTCACTGCTTATTCTTTAAGAAAACTCCAAATTCATGAAAGAAACTATTCTACCCATGACTTGGAATTAGCGGCGGTTGTTTTTGCCTTTAAGACTTGGAGGCATTATTTATATTGTGTTCATGTTGATGTTTTTACCGACCACAAAAGTGCAATATTTGTTCAAAAAAAAGGATCTAAATCTTCTCCAAAAAATGTGGCTTGAGCTACTAAAGGATTACAATATGAGTGTTCTCTATCACCTTGGTAAGTTCAATGTAGTGATGGATGCTCTTAGTCAACTATCAATGGCTAGTCTTGTTCACGTTGAGGAAGATAAGAAAGAATTTGTTTTTGATATCCATAGACTAGCTCGACTAGGTTTTCCGTAGGTTGATTCAAGTGAAGATGGGGTTGTTGATCATACTGGTTCAGAATCGTCATTTGTGTCAGATATTAATGCCAAGCAAGGTCTTGATCCCATTTTGGTTGAATTAAAGAAAGCGGTGCTTACCAAGGCGGAGATGGTATGTTTCAATATCAAGTTCGTTTGTGTGTCCCTAATGTTGACAACCTAAGAGAGAAAAATTTACTGGAATCATATAGTTCTCAGTATTCAATTCACCCGAGAGCCACCAAGATGTACCATGACTTTCAGGAGGTCTATTAGTGGAATTGGATAAAGAAGAATATTGCAGAATTTGTGGCTAAGTGTCCTAATTGTCAACAAGAGAAAGTTGAGCACCAAAAGATGATAGGTTTGTCTCAAGATATTAATATTCATACTTGGAAGTGGTAAAATTTGAATATGTACTTTATTGTTTGTTTACAATGCACCCGGCAACAAAATGACTCGATTTGGGTCATTATAGATAATATGATGAAGTCGACTCACTTCATTCCCTTCAAGGTTTCTTATTCGGCGGAAGACTATGCTAAGTTGTATCTAAGGGAGATGGTTAGGTTGCATGGAGTGCCCCTATCCATTATCTTTATTGGTGGTACCTAATTTACTTTTCAATTTTGGAAGATTTTCCAAAAGGGCCTTGGTACTCATGTTAAGCTTAGGACGACCTTTCATTCTCAAATTGAAAGACAAGCAGAGCGTACTATCCATACATTGGAGGATATGTTGACAATTTGTGTGATCTACTTCAATGGTAATTGGGATGATCATTCGCCTTTGATTGAGTTTGCGTATTATAATAGTTATCATTCAAGCATTAGTATGGCTCAATTTGAGGCTTTTTATGGTAGGAGGTGTAGATCTCCCATAGGATGGTTTGAAGTTAGTGAGGTTTCTTTGGTAGGTCTCGAGTTAGTACAAGAGGTTATGGAGAAAGTTCATCTTATTAGAGAAAGGTTGAAAACAGCTCAAAGTCGACAAAAGTCTCATGCCTATGTTAGAAGAAGAGATCTAGAATTTTATGTAGACAATTGGATTTACTTGAAAATTTCACCTATGAAGGATGTAATGAGATTTGAGAAGAAAGAGAAGCTTAGTCCCCGTTATATGGGCCTATATCAGATTTTGAGGCGTATATGTAAGGTTGCCTATGAGCTTGATTTTCCTAATGACTTAGCATCGGTGCACCGATTTTCCATGTCTCTTTGTTGAAGAAGTGTGTTGGTTATCTTATGTCTATTGTACCATTGGAGAGTTTTGGTATAAAGGAGAGTTTTTCCTATGAAAAAGTTCTGGTAGAAATTTTAGACCGACAAGTTAATAAGTTGAGAAATAAGCAAGTTGCATCTGTAAAAGTGTTGTGGAGGAATCAAAGGGTTAAGGGTGCTACTTGAGAGGCAGAGGCAGATATGATATTCCTTTATCCCCATCTCTTTTCCTCCGATCTTACTCTAGCTTGAGGTATTTAGATGGTTCACTTATGAAATAATGATTTGAATATGTTTTTAGCTTTGAGTCAATGTTCCTCCTTAGTTATGTGCTTAATGGTGAAGTTGCATTCATATTGGGTTGTAACAACTCTTCCCATACCCTCCTTGTATTGTATTGAGTTCCATTTGAGGACGAATGTTCTAAAGGTGTAGATGATGTAACACCTCAGATTTCAAAAAGGGAAAGACTGCATTAAAATGCAGGAAGCAGGTTCAGGTCTACGAGATCAATCTACTGTTTGTAAGTCTTTCTACGGGTCGTAGACCAATCTCGTAGAAAGGGAGGAAATATTTGTTTTGAAACAAGTCTCGGTACCTTTTCTACTGTTCACCAAGATAGTCCGTCATTCTTTGTACGAGTCGTAGGTGAATCTCAGATTTAGTGAAATTTTGAGGGTCAAGGTTTCTTTCTACGGTTGGTGTCTACGGGCCATAGGAAGACCTATGAGCCGTATACAACAAGTCCCATCAAAAGTTGTTCCAAATAAAAGGTTTCTTAACTTTTCTACGATTGACCGGAACGGTCTGTAGAAAGTCATATGAACCGTAGGTCCAAAATGTAGAATGGTTCGGGAGTTATTTTAAACAAATTTTGAGTGTTTCCCTAATGGTTCGGCACTAGAGGGAGTGTATTTAACTAGTAGCTAAAATTGTTTTTCTTGGCATTTCTATGGTTAGTTTTGATTTATACCCATTGATAGTTTTATAATTTAAGTTTTTGTATGATTTAATTAAATGATGTCATTTAATTTTAAATTTGGATGCACCCACTCATCAGTGAAAAATATATTATGTGCACCCACTTCACTGAAAATAATTTCCCCTTCTTAAAAGTTTCAACACCACACCCTTGACGAAATTTCTTGCTCCGCCACCGACCTCAAAGTGTCCACGTAAAGAAACAAGGATCCATTGTTTATGTGATATATACTCTATTTCATTTTTAAAATAATTTGCACCCTTATTTTTTTATTTTACCCAGAAAATTTTATCAATTTGCAAATTTTTCGTCAATTAGTTAAAACAATAAAATTGGATTTTACAAACGGATGAAACTGCTACTTTTTAAATTTTCCATGAAAGTAGAACTGGAATTCAAATAATTAATATAATATTAAACGAAATGACATGAACTCATAAAAAGATTCAACTAAAAAGTTATATGGAATGTCAAAGCAACAAGCTGTGCAAGTTAAAATATGAAGCAAGTATAAATCTTGACAGAGACATGGGAATTCAGGTATTGCTCTCTAGTGAGAAGCAATCAATTTTAAGATTTCTTGTTCAAACCCTAACTCATTGATAAATGATACTATAAGAGTATATATTGTCAAATGACATATCTAATAAAGGAAAAAAGAAAATAAAATAGAAGATCAAAGAATTAAATAATAAAAATATTGTCAAATGTATATCTAATATAGGATAAAATGAAAAACGATAAAGAAAGAAATAATAAAATTGTTACCAAATGGTATCTCTATTAAAGGATAATATATATAAAAAAAAAAAAGAATAAAAGAGAAAGAAATTAAAGAGAAAATTAAAATAATAAATAAGAAAAGAACAAAGGTAATTTAATTTATTTTCTTAATAAAGTAAAAATATAGAAAGAGAAAAAAAATATAAACTAACAAAAAAAAGAAATAATAAAAATATTACCAAATGATATCTCTAATAAATGATAATAAGAAATAAAAAATAAAAAATGATAAAAGAATAAAGAGAAAATAAAAATAATTAATGAGAAAGAATAACAAAAAAAAAATTATTTCTTAAAAAGGTGACAGTATAGAAAGAAAAAAAAAAGAAGATAAACAAACCAAAAAAACAACTAGAAATAATAAAATTATTACCAAATGATCTCTCTAATAAAAGATAAAAAATAAAAATAAAAAAAACATTAAATAATAAAAGAGAAAATAAAAATAATTTTTGAGAAAGAACAAAAGAAATTCATTATAGGACAAAACGAAAAATGAGAAAAAGAACAGTGGGATGGAATGTACTCTTTTTAAGAGAATGTATATTTCTTAAATTACTTTGTATTGGAGTATTAATATGTAATTCTTTTGAGTTTTACGACCCATTTACGTAGTTTCCCCTTTATTGTAGTACTAGATACAAAAGCCCGGGAAAATCCGGGCCTAGTATATATTATTTTATGAAAAAATTACAGAAATCCCACCTTTTAGTTTACTTATTACCATTATCCCCTATAAGTTTTACAAATCTCCGAAATTCCTCATTTTCACGCATCAGATTAGTGTATCAGCGCTTATATTATTGTATCTCGTACATTAGATTGATGTATCAGCACTTATATTATTGTATCTCGCGCATCAGATTAATGTATCAAAGCTATATAAGTCATCATCCATGTGTGAGATACAATAATAAAAGCGCTGATACACTAATCTGATGCGCGAAAATGAGGGATTTCTGTAATTATAAACTTTTAAGGGATAAATTGTAATTTTGTCTTAAAAGTATGTGATTTTTGTAATTTTCCCTTTTTTTATTTGTTGAAAATTATGTGACACATAGAATTAGGGGAGACAACAAAATTTGTACATATTTTTTTGTTAATTATTTAAATAATATTTTTTTACGTACTTTTAAAATAATATATGTGGCACATGATTTTGTCAGAGTTAATTAATTTTTTAATATATTTGTTTAAATATTTTAAGTTCTTAATTATTGTGATATATATGGCACTTGAGAAATTTTGCAAGTTATTCAAGTATTTAATACATTCTTAGAAATATTTTAAGTTGTTAATTATTGTTGGTTATGGTACCCATAGTTAACATAGTTGTCAAATAATATATTAGCTCATCTGTCTCAATATATGTGGAATTTCAAACGTTAATCAACTTTTTCATACGTTTTTTTAATTATAGTAAGTTCTTAATTATTGTAATTTATAGTATTTTTAACATGATTTTTAAATAACATATATTAATTTTTTTTATAAGTAACATTTAAATACATAATATAACAAAAAAGAAAATAAACGAAGAAATACTAAATATAAAATATAGGAAATTTGAGGAGAAGGGAAAATATGTCACGACCCAGACCATCGTGATTGACACCCACACTAACCCTCCACTGGGAGAACCACTATTGCAACCCAAACCAAGCAACTAAACCATTTAAGTTACGGAAGTAAGTTAAATAGCTAAAGGTTGAAGTTCCCATAAACTTCCAAAAGATCTAACAACTAACAATGCGAAAAAATACGCCTAGAACTTGAAAGTCAATGTACCAAAACATCTAACAATGAACCAAAAGTCTAAACAAGAAGGGATATAACCCCAAGCTAATGATCTACTAACTAACTAGAAAAGTCTAAGTCTGAAATGTGGACCTAGATGAAAGGAGAACTCATGGCAGCCAGGAAGAATTGACTCATCCTTGAATTCGAACGATGATCACTGATCTTCTAAGCAAGGTCTGTCAGTAGCTGCCTGAAGATGCCCAATACTCAATAAAGAAAGAACAAGTGCAGTATCAGTACACAACAACATTGTACTAGTAGGATCACACGGCTATCCCACTAAGTGTAACATACATAAGTCAATACAACAATATTATAATCACATGCATATATCGAACATATACAATATATATCATCAATATTTACGAACAACGAACAGTTTCACAATTCTCAAATACACAATTATGTCAACTCATTGGTCATCTCATGGAACCCAAACTCAAACAGTTACCATACCGAAACGTGGTACCCGATCCAATGTTTATGTTGGAACATGACAATCGATCCCATAATTATGCCGGAACGTGGCAACCAATCCAAGTTATTGTGTCGGAACTCAACACTCGATCCATTCAACAAGCCACAATCACAATTACAAAGTACATTCTTATAATCAATCAATCAAGTCATGATTCATGACATTCATCATTTATATATCCTCATTTACAACAAGTGTGATCAATAATGCAACATCCGCATTCATACATGTATCATAATGAAGCAAGACAAACATACATCACACAATCATAGAATCACAACCATCACCTACCTCGAAACAAAGTTTGCAACCCCAAGAAACTTGATCCTTTCCTTTCCAGATTCGTTCTGCTTGTTCTTGGTCTACAAACAATTAATATAATACGAAAATCAATATACAATCACTAATTACCCGGAATACTAACAATTCTAACAACCCTAGATCATACACACGATCCCAGGTACTCAAAAAAGGGCTTTTTCCACCATAGATTCTAGATCTAAACCCTCCCCCATCGATAATTACCCATTAGATTACGTTCTATGGATTGAAAAATGGATTTGGGGAGATAAAATCTTACCTTTAGTCTCAAGAATGATGGAAAACTGTCAAGAATCACCTGGGGTTCATTCCTTAGCTCTAAAAACTGAAAAGTGTAGAATAAAGACGTCTTGGGGTTTATTTATGACCTTAAGTCACGTCGGGTCCCGCCACAGTGGCCCTCACCCCTTACACCGGCCCCGCCAGAGCGACCAAAACCACCGCCAAAGTGGCTTGCACGAAACAGTGAGCTATTTTAATAATTCCAAGATTCCCATTTCACAACACACATTTAACCAACGATGTAACGACTCGAGAGCACCCCCTAGTCGTTACCGGTGTATTCGACCTCTCGGAGGTCTTATACAAGCCCTTAGCATTCGTCATAGCATTTATCATAGAAAAATAGCGAAAAATTTAAAACTTTTTCATAATATAACACAAGACGTAAAAGTCACCTCATTAAACCTTTAATACAAAAATTGGAGTACTACGTCTCAAGGTAGCCATCTTAAAACATGACTGCAACACAAGAGGGACACAACCCTTACAATACAAAAGAAACTACTATTTTGTACATAGAACTTAAGGAAACTCTTTAACATAAAGGTCCTTGAATCTTTAAGGACACACTCGAACTTGGGAATAGTAAGCCAAGCTCATCACTTCTAGGAAAGACCCTTTAGTCACCATCACCTACACTTGGTGTAAAAAGATGAAGAAGAATGGTGTTAGTACAACAATGCACTAAGTATGATAACCATACAAAACATGCTCTTAAAAGGAAATTTAGTTGGAAACCATGTATCATGCCTTTTTAGAGAAACTTCAAGAACATTTAGTGCATTAGGCACAATATAAACCACATACATCATCATACATATGGAACCCATTCATAATGGCACATAGAGCTACTTATAACATTTTAGGCACATTCAATGCATACAATACATTACCTTCCTCTTTATCTTAACTCCTTTCCTCAAGCAACCCTTAGGAAATACTTAGTGCAATGTATCATCTTAAGGTTACCAAGGGTGAACTTACATATAGCCTTCATCAATCCAACCACATATATTCATAGAATCATAAGTACACCATAAGACATAGTCTTCACATAGGAACCATCACCTAAGACAACCCCCAAGTCACACTAGTGCAATGTGCAAGTAGCATCCCATAATACTACTCACACCAAGTGTTCCTAGGAAGCCCCCATAGACTAGGCACATCATATTCAACAAGTCATAACATCTTCATTTAATATTAGACATAAGACCAACATACTTGATAACATCATATAAGGACTCATTCCTTTACTACATCATTAGTCATAACCCATTTAGTTCATATCATAGGTAAACCGCCCTCACAACCCCTTCACAAGCTCACTTGTGCAATGTACACATAGAGTCCCATACCCCTCCCCCCCCCAATATACTAAGCAAACCCATTAAGAAGTCATAAGTGTAATTCACATGCATAATCATACTTCATGTCTTGACATAAGTAAAGTCAACCTTAACATGCTTTCATATTAACATACATAGACCATAGTCTTCATTACATAAAGAGCCTAATCATAACCGCCCTTAGAGTCCACTTGTACAATGCATAAGTAGGGTCCATAGTCCTACCTACACTAAGTAACTCTTCAAGAAATCATGACTAGAGTTCATATTCTTATCTTAGTTCATTTCTTAACTTCCGGGAGACATTACCATAACCGACATAGACCACGTGAGCTACATGAAATCCGGTGTTCTACTCCCACACCGAAAAGAGAGGGTACTACTTGCCAAAGTAGGACCTACATACATAATAGCTATCTAGTGGATCCACTAAGCAAATACCTACGGGGGCACGTAGTTATGGAACAAGGAGATTGCTACTAGAAAACCTTGACTTACTAAGCGTGGAGGTTTCCATCTCATGAGACAACATCTATGTTGGGAACCCGAACTTGCTAAACATGAAGGTTCTCTTGTGGGAAGCCGGACTTGCTAAATGTGAAGCCCCCACTCTCATTTTTCATGTTCACTCGGTGCTAAGCTCCAACTCCCTTTTTAAACATCTTTAAGCCTTTATTTAACTTTAGTTCATAAAATAGGCTTTAGGGACTTAATCCCTCATATCATATAGCTCAAAGGTTTCTAAGATGAGAATGACCTTTCATCATAGAACCTACATTATGTGAGAATGACCTTACACATAATCATACCATATTCATAACATAGTCTAGTTTAGAGTATAATTGAGGAAACCTTTCAAGAGACTCACTTTCACTAGATTATCATAAACCTTATTCATTCATTCATGTATGTATATACATATGTAAGAAAATCTTTCACATAAACACCTTTGTACAACACATATTCATACCTTGCTAATCATACACTTTGCATGCATAATAAGATGTAAGGGTGCATATAAGAGTCTACCTTTCAATAGACACCATAACACATCATATTCATAGTTATACATGTAGAGCGTGTGTGTGCGCATACTGGTCTTCATAGTGACATATTAGCAACAACATTGATATTGAGTGTTCTTCCCTTAAAGGGATCACAACACATTCACAATGTCCCCAATTCATGAGCAATTCACATATAAAGCCCTTAGGGATTCTAAACCACACACCCACACTTTATCATAGGAGACAAGGACACATTCAACATTGAATAGGTACTTCTAACAAGTATATGATCAAACATTCATATAGGGGTCATATAGGTAGTGGTTATTCCACAATAGTACCTAACATAATCAATCATGTAGACCACACTTTATCCCTAACATTATCATTCACATTATACTCCTCATCATCAACACACTTTAAACATCATGCTAGCATTGAGGATTTCATGCATAACCTTCATAGCATAACTTCATAAATATATGCATCATAATCATCAATTCACTTCACATATATTGCCTTCAAGGCCATGATCTCAACATGCATATATAGACAAGAAGTGAACACCTCCATCATAAGTGGATCAAACCACACAACATCAATTTTCTTACTATAGACTAGAAGGTTAGGTCAACTTACCAATTCTCCAAGCCATGATCACCATGGATCAATCCTCAACGATTCATAATCAATTGACATAGGTAGAAATAGGAATCAACAATGTAATTCAATATCATAAACATAGTCTAAGTACATTCCATAAACAAAGAGATCAACCCATAACTTTGCCCGTAAGGCCATAATCCTCAGCTTATCAATATACCAATAATTCAACATGAATAAGTATAGATAATCATAAGAAACATCAATACAATCTAATCTAAACATAATTTCACCAATAGAGATCATATTCACAAAGACCCACATCATAGGCCAATTTTGAGAATTTGGGGATCATGGGTTCTTCAAAAATTCCTTTGAAATTGTCTTTAAAACATTAATTTCACATTAATTCATCAATAGAATGATTTAGAAAATTGTTTGACAAGGAACCCATGTTTAAATTGAAAATTGGGAATTTTGGTCTTTGAATCACTTTTGAAAATCTTTGATAAAACTCCTTGAATGAGAGGTTATTCAAGAATCAAGAGTCACCATACCTTAATTATTGAAGACCCATGAAATTGAAGAAGAACTCAGTTGAAAACCCATCTTCTAGCTTGAGCTTCATCAAGGTCTTCAATGGAGTTTTTCGAGAGAATCTATTTTGAGAGGGAAGGGTCAATTTGAAGAATGGGGTCTAATTCTAGGTTTTGGGGTTTTAACCAACTTAAAATACCCTAGAATAGGTAGAATAACCGTTTATAATAATTCTCCAAAGTACCCAAACTACCCCTCACTTAGTTGGACCCTTTAAACAAGTCAAAC
Source organism: Solanum commersonii (assembly GCA_029007595.1). Taxonomy (NCBI): domain Eukaryota; kingdom Viridiplantae; phylum Streptophyta; class Magnoliopsida; order Solanales; family Solanaceae; genus Solanum; species Solanum commersonii. Next base: position 866,905 of record JAJTWQ010000186.1, read on the forward strand.
TTGAGTTTTATTTTCACAAATTTCGTTGGGAAACAAGTTCGCGATGCGGAGGTGTTCCCACAAGTTTTCATAAATTAAATTACGAGACATTAGAGTCCGCGGTGTGTCCATGACGCGGACCAAACATTTGGCCCTTGGTGGAGCTAGTCCGCGACGCGGACATGCTCCCTCCAAGCACAACTTCAAGCTACCTTGGCAGCTTGCTTGGCCAAGGTTGGGGTCCTCCTCGGGGACCCTTAGGGTGGCCCCCGGGGCATCGTATCCGAATAGTTTGACCCTAAAAACATTTATTAAGACACTAGGGTCACCTCCACTGATTTTAGACTCCAAACAACACATAAAAACATGAACAACATACTAGAACACACCAACACGTAAAAGACTAGTTTCCGAACGTCTTGGTCGTCCCTTAACGTTTGACTTCCAAACTCTTTAAAACTGACTTAAAAGGCTATTCTTCATTATTTTGACAAGTTATTGATGCATAAAACCCATGTGAGGCTCTACTTTACCCTACTTTATTTTGAGGGTCGTTACAAACGATGCTCAAAAAATATCGTTTACACTAAGATCTATTCCGGGAGTTCTACTCACTCGAATTCTATTCCGTAAAGTCGTACGGATTTCTTAACAACTTATCTATCTTCTCATGTAATCAAAATCGTAAATAAGTCACCCGATTGTTACTATATTTCCCTACACCTTAATGACTTCGATTTCGTCCAAATCTGGACTATGTTGGGAAATTTCAAGTTACTACGAAAAAGTTTTTCGACCCAAAATGTTTTCCTGTTGACCTTTCTATAACAACAGAACCTGGTCGTTACATAATCGGTCAATTGACTGACTGACCCTTAGCTCCTCAAATTCGAATTTTGAAAGTTAATCAAAATATTAATATGTTTTTAGAATATTTTAAGTTGTTAATTATTGTGCTTTTATAGTACTTTAACGTAATTTTTAAAAAGATATATGTTATTCCCCGGTCTCAATTTATTGTGGCATAGGTGAAATTTTGAGAGTTAACAGAAAAAATTATAAGTAATTTTTAAATACATAATATACTAAAAAATAAAATAAACAAAGAAATACTAAATGTAAAATAGAGAAAATTTGAGAAGAAAGGCAAATCGATCAATTGGCCAACTGACCCTAAGCTCCTCAAACTACCAAACTTTTTATATGTAATTTTTAAATACATAATATACTAAAAAAGAAAATAAACAAACAAATACTAAATGTAAAATAGAGAAAATTTGAGGAGAAGTGTAAATCGGTCAATAGACCGACTGGCCCTAAGCTCCTCAAATTACCAAACATTTTATAAGTAATTTTTAAGTACATAATATACTAAAATATAAAATAAACAAAGAAATACTAAATATAAAATAGAGGAAATTTGAGGAGAACGGCAAATCAGTCAATTTATCGACTTACCCTAAGTTCCTCAAATTTGCGAGGAGAAGGGCAAATCGGTCAATTGACTAGTTGACCGTAAGCTCCTCAAATTCGCATTTTGAAAGTTGATCAAAATTTTAATATGTTTTAAAAATATTTTAAGTTGTTAATTATTGTGATTTTATAGTAATTTTAACATAATTTTAAAATAATATATGTTCTTCCCTCAGTCTCAATTTATTCAACCAAACTTCTTATAAGTAATATTTAGATACATAATATACTAAAAAAGAAAATAAACAAAGAAATAATAAATATAAAATAGAAGAAATTTGGGGAGGAGGGTAAATCGATCAATTTACAGACTGACCCTAAGCTCCTCAAACTACCAAACTTTTTATAAGTAATTTTTAAATTCATAATATATTAAAAAATAAACAAAAAAATACTAAATATAAAATAGAGGAAATTTGAAGAGAAGGGCAAATCAATCAATTGACTGACGGTCGAACCCTAAGCTCCTCAAATTCGCTCTTCTAACATATAGTGATATACTTTTTGAAAAAGTCTAATTGGTTTAAAGTAATCTAAATAGTCCCATAATTAGGTTAGCACAAGACTTTGCAGTGTTTTGCATTACGTCATGTTTGTTATTACTTATTAGTAAGCTTCGCACATCTAATTAAATCTATATAAAGGGCTACAAATTTTCAATATTTCCTCACAATTTCTTTTTCATAAATTTATTGCAATTTCTATGGGTGTGAAAGGCAAGTTGACTGCTTCAATGGAGGTGAACTGTGAGGGACACTTGTTTCATGATATTTTTCACATGAATACTCATCACGTACCCAATATAACCCCTAAAAATATAAATTATTTCAAAATTCATGAAGATGAAACTCTAAAAGTGGGTTCGGTTATTAGTTGGAAATATATTGAAGGTAATACACATTTCTCCTTTCTCAATATGATTTGCTCACATCAATTTTTTTTTTAATATATAAATGCATTTTTATTATGAAAGCCATTTTTAAAGATAATTATTTCTATGAGGAAGTTATTTAACTGTGTTGCTAATTTTTCATCAACTAAAAGGAAAAATAACTTCATTCACTTCTGCGTGGAAGTCAATTCCATAGCTAAATCTATCTTATTTTTTGACATATTTTATTCTCTCCAAATAACTCCAAACATTATAAATATTTAGCACTGAAAATTCCATAAAATTAAAACTCTCACTATACTAGTATTTAAGACATAAGTTTTTGTATATATTTTCTACTCATCAACCAAATATTAAAGTATATTTCACAAAACATTTTGTAGATATAATTTTTTTTCATGAAAAATTACTTTTTGTTTATTAATTTTGCACCCTACTGATAGTGAAGGTTTTGGCATAATACCCAGGGGCGGATTTATGTACATGTAAGGTGTGTCACGTGACATGGCTTCGTCGATTTTTTTTTACAAAATATACCTATATAAAAAAACATTGAAAGGTAAAGATAAGTAAAAGGACACCCTTTACTTTAGAACGCTCCTAGCGCAGATGGTAGGTGTGCTACAGTAAACGTGCTGCGTCTCGAGTTCGATTCCCTAGTAGGTGATTTTTTTCATGTTTTTTTTTCTTTTCTCTTAATTTTGCTTTTTTTTTTCCACGTTTAAATTTTTTTTTTGTTTTAAATTTAAAACAGTAGATCCCTTCATTAAAAACCTACCGATCCACTCTAATTCATTCAAAATCTAACTACTCTTTTTATTTTTAGAATTAAAATAAAACTCAAAATCTTTGAGTCCTTTATCAATTAGAATTAGAATTAAATAAAAATACTGCTGACTCCTTAAATACTTATATTTATATATTTACTTATGAGTTTCTTCATTTTTCTTTCCGCTCTTGTTCATCCATTATCGTTATTTGGCATCTCGAATCTCCATATCATGTTAGTACTATTTTGCTATTCTATTTATTTTATTTTGTGCTTGAATTTTTATTTTTCCTTGTTCATAATAATAATTTTATTTTTTTCTATTTGCAATCCTCTATTATTTATCCTCAATAACTAATTGTGCAGATTACATCATATTGGTCTAAATTTAATTGTGTAGTAATGGAGAGCTATTATTCTAAAAAAAAATTACAAACGTCAATTTATATATATATATATATATATATATATATATATATAATTTATTTAGTCGTATTTCTAATGAGGATATTATGGGTAGTAATGTACCTGAATTGAACTTTCTTAATATGATTTGAACCATCTTTTTCTAATATAATATTATTACAGTTATTTGTTCATTTTTTTGATCCTTAACAAAGGTTACCCAACAAAATTAGTAGTCTAAAACTAATTTTAAATATAAGGCCTCTAGCTTCTTTTTTTTTTTCCATTTTCTTTTAAAGATGTTAATCTTTTATTTGCAATACAATCTTTTAAATAATGTTGTATAAAAATTTATTTAATAATATGACGATGTGAGTGATTTAATTTAAAATTCTATAATATTATCTAATTTAAAGAATAGACAATTTTTTTTAAATTTTTAATTTAATCAAAAAATATATTTTTAAGATTTTTTTTTTCTCATAAAATTCACTATTAATGGTCTTCAAATTTTTGAGGGTTTAAAGCAAAAGATTCATTGATTTTCTTCTTGATCCAGTTTTGTTCCTTAAATGGTGACACCGCTTTGAAAAAATCCTGCATACGGGACTGATGACACCAACCCAAAAACCTCAATCTTACCAAACAACATATAATCAAAATTTAATGTATTTCACTAATCCCAAATTTATAAATCATAATTGTTCTTTTGATATTTAAAGAATTCCACCCAAGACAGAAATTAGCTCCGTCAATCTTCATGACCATTAAATAGTTTTTAGGAAAATCAAAATGAAAAATGACTACAATTATAAATCAACATGTAAGATAAAGACATTATTTTATGAATGCTTACATCTTCTGTGAGGATTTGAACGTTTGAATAAGGACATTTCTTGTATTTTATGATTATAGATGGAAAAGAAATGTTTGCTAAGGAAATGATTGAAGCCATTGATCCTCACAATAAATCAATTACTTGGAAAGTTATTGAAGGAGACTTGTTAGAGTTATACAACTCTTTTACTATCATTTCATCATGTGAACATCAATGGACTACATTTGAACTTGTGTATGAGAAAAACACTGAAAATACTCCAGAACCCCTCGCTCTCTTGGCTTATTTTATTGATGTGACCAAAGATATTGAAAGTCACCTTCTCAAGAAATAACTAATATATCATGATCAATGGCTACATGGTTATATGTAATGAATAATATTTGACATTATTGGCTAGTTCTAACTAGCGTGTGAAATAAATAAAGATCTATATATATATGTGCGCCCTCGCGTGCTCTTATGTAATGAATAATATTTGGGGATATTGGCTAGTTCTAACTATAGTGTGAAATAAATAAAGATATTTGAAGAATAATATATTGTATTTGCAAGCGCCCTCGCGTGCTCTTATGTAATAAATAATATATGGGAATATTGGCTAAGTCTTGGGTCGGGTTGACCAAGTTCTGGCCTAGTAAGACCGGCCCACTGAGAGTCGGAGATTGGTTAGAGAAGAGCGTCACTGACCCATTACAACACATGATTGTTCCTGTCACAATACGAGTCTAAATCCTGGACTAACACAATACCTGAATTCACGAGTTATCCCATACTAATCCTTGACTTAACATAACAGGCAATTCATATGAAAAGAAGGCGGGAGTTGAAACATATTCTTAAAATACGACTAAATAGTGCGAGTCAATAGATTCATGAGACTACACTACTAATGTTTGAATAAAGCCTCTATCACTTAGAATGAAAATATAAGTCTGTCAGGATATTGCGCACAACTACCTCAAAATCAAAGATAACATTATAGAAGTATAGAATTATAAATCCATGGATTTCAAAAATGTGGAAGACTCAAAAAATGCTTATTGGATATGTTTCAACCTTGCTAGCCACAAGTCTTAGTACAGACGCCAATACTTACATCATAAAATGATGCAACGCAAGGAAAAATATGTGTCTGCATGTGGAATGTAATAGGTATATAAGGAATAGTAACATAATCATATTATAAGGCATATGTAGGAACATTAAAATAAGGTTTCCAAAATCATAAGACAAGAAAAGAGTTGCAGAGAAATCTGTCAGAGTTCATGCATAAGTTTAACTTATACCTTCGTTGAAAATCATATATGAGGATGAGTCTAGTCTAGTAGCTTACATGACCATAAACATAACATAACATACTTAAAATGAACCCCATAGACTCAATAATATATCATCAAATGCATAATTTGAGAGTTTCTTATAACCTACATACGTCATTTAAGCTCATGGCACCAAACTTATAATATCAATTTAATGGGCTGTCCTATACCTTGCCACATATCTTTTCATATGTGGATCCACTAATATGAGCCTGTCAGGTCCATAAGGTCAACCGACAAAGTGGTGAAACATAATCCTATATTGGTGCGTAGTTATGGGACTTGGGTTTTCTAAACCCATGCTCTCTCAGTGCTAAGCAATCTTCCCAAAAAACATATATTCATATAATTCACATAAGTATATAAACCTCTTATCATCTTGAATCATCTATGAAGATAATCTAAAAAGTCATATCTTAAAATAACATGCATTTAAGGTGTAATTCATCTCATTTTTATTTTTATGCTTAAAAGCCATAAGGGTTTGAATGGTCATAAATATCTTGAAAAGGTAAGAATCTAGTAATACAAATCCAATCATAAACCTCGTATCATGGAATAACATGTTTCAAGATCATGATTTCCTAACATATTTATAAAGACACTTATCTCAAATTATCTAAATCATGATCATCTTTGATGATGAGAATACTTATCTTTGAAGCAACCTTTTTCATAAAACATGATGATACTTTACTAAAAGCATCCTTGATTAATAAATTCCTCAATTTCAGGATGCATGACTAATCTCAAAATATAATTCATAATAATAACATAGGTATATGGCATGGGTTCATATGAAATTCATTGAAATATGTAATTTGAATCAAATCATTCATAATAAGATCAATTATAATGGATTTAGTCATAATCAATTGAAACCATGAGAAAACATGAAAAACCGTAGAATTTGGGTAGAATGATAGAAGAGAAATAGGGAAACCTTTGGGACTCAATGGAAACAAAATCCATTGATGAACTTTGCACTTACCTTGATGAATCCAAGATTTGATATTAGTTAAGGAGACTTGATTGCTTGAAGAACCCTAATCCACATGAGAGAATCTGGGGAGAAAACCTTGAGAGATTTTAGGGGGTTTTGAGTGCATGAGAGGGAAATAGGTAGGTTTGAAGAGTAAAATCAGTTATAGGACCTTAGAATGTTTTAGAAACGATGTTTTTAGGTGTTAAAAGTGTAGGCAAAGACACAAATAACCCTAAATAAGAACTATTGAACAGACCCTACGGATTGAACTACGGTCCGTACAACCTTTTACAGACCGTCTTGGTAAACGGCAGAACCTTTTACTAGCGACCAACATTTGGAAAAAAACTATGGAAACATCATATATTCCTTAGGTCCTTCTATGGGTTGTAGGTCCCAACCATATAACCCATGTTCTATCAAAATTTCACCATGTCTGGAACCCTTCCTAAGGTTTGTACAACCATCTACACATCGTCCTAGTGGTTTGTAGGATTTGTTTTTGTAGCTTTCATTTTCCAAAATATCTCACCCATTCTATGACTGCCTTCCTACAGATTGTATGACCTTGTATAGTCCATAGGTAGACTCATCCAACCTGGAACTAGTGAATAATTTTGAAGTTTTCCTTTCAAATTCATTTTTCCATGTTCCGAGGTGTTACAATATCTCTCCCTTGGGAATATTCTTTCTCGAATGGGACTCAAGGTAGCATGAATAGATTAGGGAAAGAGTAACAGACTCTAGTAACCCAAGATGAAGGCAAATTATATCAAAATGCATATAAATAAAGAGTAATCGACTCCAAGCTAAAATATAAACTTTAAAATAAATTTCTTGAATATGCATGAATATAAAAACATTATAATAGCTAAAACCCATGAATCTTAAAGAGTAAACATGAGGAACTAATACCTCAACCTAAAATGGGGACAAAGGAAAAGAGATAATGATACTTGGACATCATATCGGCTTCGGTATCCTAAGTAACACCCTCAACTAATTGATTCCTCTAAAGAACTTTCAAGGAAGAGACTTCTTTGTTTCTCCACTGCCGAACATGATGATCAAAGATTTCAATAGAAAACTCTTCATGAGAAAAATTTTCCTCAACATCAACACTCTCCAATAGCATAATAGAAGTAGGATTACCAATACACTTCTTCAATAATGAAACATGAAACCACAGATGCACCGATGCCAAATCGGAAGGAAAATCCAACTCATAGGCTACCTTACAAAAATGCCTCAAAATCTTATATGAGCCTACATAACGGGAAATATGCTTCCATTTCTTTCCGCATCTCATCACACCCTTCATAGGTGAGATTTTAATGTGAAACCCAATCATTAACAACAAATTCAAGCTCTCTTCTTCTAATACCCACTAAAGACTTTTGTCGACTTTAAACCATTTTCAACCTCTCTCTAATAAGTCAAAACTTCTTTATAACTCCATGTAGAAACCGAGCCCTATCAAAGTGACCTCACAAACTTCAAACCAACTAATAGGATACCTACACCTTCTAACATAGAGAGCCTCAAATGGAGCCATTTGGATACTTGAGTGATAACTATTATTATAAGTTAACTCAATCAAAGACAAATGATCATCCCAATTACCTATAAAGTCAATCACACAAGTTCTTAACATATTGTAGCACCCCAAAAATTTCTATGTAAAGACTCAAACCATTCTTTATTTGAGTATTAGGTTGTATCGAGTGATTCTTAATAGTTCTTAGGTTTTAAGTTCAATTATTTATTGTGAGAATGAATTTGGATATTAATTAAGGTCACTAGAATCCTCTAGCACTAAGTTGAGTTGAATTCTTCCTTTTGATTAAGTTTTGACATAAGATTCTACTTTGGTCAACTTGAAACGATCATATCTTCTCTCATATAATGAATTTGGTAGCCCATGACCTATCAAATTGAAGGTCTATGAGTCCTCTAACCAACACCACAAAGTTTGCCTTATTTTGTGTTTGTAGTAAAAAGTTATGGCCATTTTACTAGAGACTGTCATATCAGAGTTTTTTGAGTTTGTGAACGACGGATCCAACCTACGGGCAGTAGGTTGAACTATGAGACGTACTGTCAAACCATTGAAAACTTCAGAAAGTCTGAATTTTGGGATCCAATACCTATAGATCCGTTCTATGGGCCACAAGAACTGCTAAGAGCCGCCGTTTGGACTCGTAGAATGTACTTTTGAGCCCAAAAATTCAATTTAAATTTCGCATATGGGGTCTATGGTCTGTAGAAAAAATCACGAACCATAGATGGACCCGTTAAAGGATTTTCGTTAGTTTTAAGAAAGGTAGTTTAGTCTTTTTCCATCCCTTCTAAGCCTAAACAATGATTTATTTTCACATAATTAAGGTTCTGAACAGTGTCAAAACATTATTTTACGTTCTTTAACACTTACAAGACTTAGAGTAAGGATTCAAAAGGTGAAAAGCTAGGGTTTTCAAGTGTTCTTAAAATTTCATTGACTTCTCTAAGAACCTTGTTCTTCCCAAGTATGTAAGGCCAACATAATGTTGGACTAGTTCGTCCTCACGCCCTACATCTACTTTCAAATCAGTAAAGGAGTAATCTAGGGTTTATCCTTAGATTTGAGTATTCTTGATTAATTTTGAGTTCTTGAGTTTTTGATTCTTTTAGAAATTGTATTCCTAATTACAGAATTGCTATATGTTATGCATTGAGATTCTTGATTTGTGTCACAACCCAGGGGTACCCCCTAGATGTAACATAGAGTATAGAACCCCGAAGGACTCCATACAAGTCACTTATCTTTCATAACATAAGAAATAAAATAATAAAAATAAAGCAATCATTTAAGTACAATACACTTTTATAGAAAAGCGGAAGTCTGAACTGATGTCTCATCATAGCCATCTATTTCGATCAAATGAAAGGGGGCCTAGCCCATACATTATGTTCAAAAAGGAAATACGAAAGAGAAACTACAATAAGGAAATCCGTCCTTGAACCATGAGGACTCACTAAGCTCGGGGAAGAGTCAAAGTTCGAGCTCGAGCCACTAAAATGGGAACTATCCCTGTCGGACCCTACATTTGGGTAAACTGTAGGTAAGAGTATGTGTTAGTACAAAAATGCACGAAGTATGATAGTATGCATAGAAACATTTTAAACATGCTAAAGACATTTAATTTCATGACATGCAATTGACCAATTAAAACATGATATCACAGAATTAGAGAACGTAAATCATAACATCATGGTCAATGCACGCTAAAACATCTTTAAGACTTTGAACACATATGAGATACTTCTTGAGTAACCTTAGTTCACTTTTAGTCTTGTTGTGGTAAAATTAGCCTTAATCAACATAGTGACCATGTGAGCTATAACATGAACACCCGAGTCTCCCACACCGAAAAGAGTTGTTCTACTTGCCTAAGGTAGAACCATAAACTTTTAGCTTAAGTGGATCCACTAGCTAATTAACCTATGAGGGCACATAGTTTATGGGATAAGGAGATTGCTACTAGAAACCCCACCTCTACTAATGGGAGAGCTTCCATCTCATGAGACTTCTTCTAGAAACCCGACCTCTACTAACGGGAAAGCTTCCATCTCAATGTCAATATCCACTCGGTGCTAAGCATAATTCCAATGGAATAGTATTTTCTTACTTACTCTCATCATCCATGGAAATTCATGTCATATTGCAAATCCAAGTTAGTTCATTAGGATAACTCTTATTTATTGATTCAATTAGGAGAGAAAGTCTTTCAACCTAAGAACCCATTCTATGTGAGAAAACCTTTCAAATCATGGTTGTAAGTGTTTATGAGAATAAACTTTTAACAAAACAACAACATTGGCACTTCACTCTCAAAGCACCTTTAAAACATTTACATAGGTTTCATATGATCATACACAAACTCTACTTTGCCCTTTCAATGTTAAAAGCTTGCTTTCAATAGAATTCAAGCATTAGATAGGGATTTTATCATAAATTCATGTAATTTTATTACTTCATTCTTTAGACTCCTCTTTCATAATCAATAACCCATATTATGAGATCACAATTTGGAAACATGGGGGTTTTGCATGGGTTCATAGGGGAAACATCATAAAAGCATTGTAAATCATCAATTCATTCATATTTAAGCACAATTAAATCATTAATATCAATAATCAAAAGAACCCATGGTGATTGAAGAAAACTGTAGCTAATTGGGGGAATTCTACCTTTTGAAATAGAGGAATTTGGGGACTCCATGAATGAGAGATATTCATGGATGAAAAGTACCATACCTGAAGTCCAATTTCTTATCTTCAATGGAGAATTTGAGACCTTAGCTTGAAAACACAGGTTGAATCTTCTTCTTCTTAAAGTTTTCTAGAGGAAGAATATTGGGGAGGAGATTTGATTTCTTTTCGGGAATTTGGAAGAATGAATTAAATGGGGTGAATTTAGGGGTAAAAAGTTATATAGGGGGTTCTAAATGTAGGAAAAAAGACATAGTATAGGAAATAATTAATTAGAAAAAGACAACCACCCCTGAAAATTACTGCCAGCTGGTGACCCACGAGACCCCACCGAAGATCGTGGGTGGACCTACGGTCCGTCCTGCACACCGTCAATAAGTACGGAGAATTTTGGCCATTGACGGACCCCTGGACCACGGACCGTCGATCAACCTATGGTCCAGTCGTCTTCATGGCCTGGAAAAATTTCTGAGTGGCCAATCCACGGACCCCCACCTACGGACCGTCTGTGGTCCTCATGGATTGCACTTGTAGGTTCTGAATTTTGTATCATTACCCTTTTTTGGATACGGGGTGTTACAATATCTCCCCCTTGGAATCATTCATCCTCGAATGAGATTCAAACAGGTTCTAAAAGAGTAGGAGAGGAACTAACAACCCAACCTAACAACACAATGCATGTAACCAAGGAGGAACTATCGACTCCATGATAAGATGTTCTCAAAACATCACATAGGGTTATATAACTCTAACAACTCAATATGCATGCAATCTCATGAAATGCACATAATCAAGGAGGAAACATCAACTCCAAGCTAAACATACTCAATGCATCAAAGGGAAATAGGAACTACATATAGCAACCCAATATGTATGAAAATTTCAAAATGTCTCATGTTCAAAGAAGAACTACCTTCTCCAAGCTTAAAGCATGCTTAACACAATTGCATAGAGCCTTTATGCAATTCATTCCCAAAAAGCATATCTAATGAGTGTTCAACAATAATCTCATGAAGTCTATAGGCAACTCATATTCCATGCACAACACCATGAGAAAAATAAATCATATAAGTCCTTTCTTTCAAAATCTAAGCTTTTTCATGAACATGCATAATCATAAGGAAATCATGGAAACACATAAATCACACATGAATCTCAAAACATAGAACAAACCAAGAGGAGCTCATTACCTAAAGCTAGAGTAGGAGTAAAAGAAAAAAGATGAGGATATTGGGACATCATATCGGCCTCAGCCTCCCAAGTATCACCGTATACTAAATGATTCCTCCATAGCACTTTTACAGAAGCAACTTCCTTGTTTCTCATGTTTTTGACTTGTCGGTCTAAAATCTTAACCGGTACCTCTTTATAAGAAAGATTCTCTTTAACCTCCAAACATTTTAAGGAAACTATGGATGTTTGATCTCTAACACATTTATTCAACATAGAGACATGGAAAACCAGATGCATTGATGCCAACTCATTTGGCAAATCAAGCTCATATGCGACCTTACCAACACATCTCAAAAATTTGTATGGGCCTACAAAATAGGGACTAAGTTTCCCTTTCTCCCCAAACCTCATTACACCATTCATGGGTGAAGTTTTAAAATAAACCCAATCATGAACCTAGAATTCAAGATCCTTTCTTCTAACATCAGCATAAAACTTTTGCTGACTTTGGACCGTTCTCAACCTCTCTCTAATAAGCCGAATCTTCTCTATGGCCTCATGTGCCAATTCTGGACCTATGAGAGCAACTTCACCCATCTCAACCCTTCCTATAGGATATCTACACCTCCTATCATAGAGAGCCTCAAATTGAGCCATACCGATGCTCGAGTAGTAACTGTTATTATAAGCAAACTCAATTAATGGCAAATGGTCATCCCAGTTACCCTTAAAATCAATTACACAAGCCTTCAACATGTCTTTCAAAGTCTAAATAGTACGCTCCACTTGCCCATCGATTTGGGGATGAAAAGTTGTGTTAAGCTTAACTTTAGTGCCAAGACCCTTTTGGAATGACTTCCAAAACCGAGAAGTGAATTGGGTACCTCGATCGGAAATTATGGACAAGGGTAATCCATGTAACCTTACCATCTCTCTCATATACAACTTAGCATAATCTTTATGTGACAACCCTACAGTAAAGTCCGTATTCACATCTCTTAATTCCAAGTTGGAATACCAATGTCTTGGGATAAACCTCCCTATTTTTGATGCTCAACCTTCACTTGTTGACAATTAAGACACTTAGACACAAATCCTACAATATTCTTCTCCATCCCATACCACCAATAGATCTCCCACAAATCACGGTACATCTGTGTGGCTCACGGGTGAATAGAACACCGAGAACTATGAGCTTCTGCCAAGATCTGTTCAATCAAGTCATCAAAATTCAGAATACATAACCGACCTTGATATCTAAGTACCCTATCTCCCCCTTAGGAGAAAGCCTCAACGGACTTTTTGAGTACCTCCTCTTTCAATTCTACCAAAATTGGATGAAAACCTTGCTTAGCCTTCACATCTATCACAAAAGATGATTCAGACCCATATGAACCATAACACCACCTTTGGTGGAATCCACTAGTTGAACAACTAAGCAAGCCAACCTATGAACATCTCGAACCAACTCTTTCTTTTTGTCCTCAACATGAGCAACACTACCCATTGATAGTCGAGTAAGAGCATCTACTACCACATTTGCTTTACCGGGGTGATAGAGAACACTCATGTCATAATGCTTCAATAATTCTAGCTACCTTCTTTGGCGAAGATTCAAGTCTTTTTAAATAAATACTTATTGTAAGATCTTATGATCGTTGAAAACATCAACATGAACCCCATACAAATAATGCCTCCAAATCTTTAAGGCAAAAATAACTGCCACCAATTCAAGGTCATGGGTAGGATAATTCTTCTCATGGATCTTAAGTTGCCTTGAAGTATAGGCAAGAACTTTACCATTTTGCATAAGCACATATCCCAACCCAACTCTAGAGGTATCATAATACACCACAAACCCATCGGTACCTTTCGGTATGGTCAACATCGGAGTGGAGGTAAGTCTATCTTGCAACTCTTGGAAACATTTCTCACAAGTTTTCGACCATATGAATTTAGCCTTCTTTTCAGTCAAAGCCGTCAAAGGAGAAGTAATGGAGGAAAACTCATCAACAAACCTTCTATAATAACCGGCCAAACCCAAGAAGCGCCTAATATCGAAATGAGTTAGAGGTGTAGGCCAACTCTTGACTGCATCCGTCTTAATAGGATCTACCTCGGTTCCCTTGCTTGACACAATATGACCAAGAAAAGCTATGGACCTTTACCAAAATTTACATTTGCTAAACTTTGCAAAAAGTTGTTAGTCTTTAAGTATTTCAAATACGATCCTTAAATGATCAATATGCTCATCCTCACTCCTCAAATAGATCAAAATATCATCTATCAACACAATTACAAACATGTCAAGTTATTGTCTAAACACCCTATTAATCAAATCCATAAACTCCGTCGGAACATTAGTCAACCGAAATGACATTACCAAAAACTCATAATGAAGATACCAACTTTGAGAAGCCATCTTAGGAATATCACTATCCTTCATCCTCAGTTAGTCATAACCCGAACGTAGATCGATCTTAGAGAAATAACTAGCCCCTTGATGCTGATCAAATAAATCATCTATTCTTGGGAAATGATATGTGTTCTTAATCGTCATTTTGTTCAGTTGTCGATAATCAACACACATACGGAGTGAACCATATTTCTTCCTAACAAATAACACCGGAGCACCCCATGGAGAGATACTCGGTCGGATGAAACCCTTATCCAACAAATCCTTTAATTGATCTTTTAACTCCTTAAGTTCCACTGGAGCCATTCTATAAGGAGGAATCGAGATAGGTTACATATCTGGAGAAGGTTAATATCAAAGTCTATTTCTCTTTCGAGAGGAATACCAGGTATTTCATCATGGAAAACTTTTGGAAACTCATTAAATACGTGGACCGACTCAAGAGTAGAGGTTTCAGAATCTACATCCCTTACCCTAACTAGTTGATAAATGCCATCCTTTGAAATCATCTTCCTAGCTTTTAGACATGAGATAAACTGCCCCTTGGGCATAGAATTCCCCCTCTTCCACTCAATGATAGGCTCCTTTGGAAATGGAAATCTAACCACTCAAGTCCTACAATCTATGGAAGCATAGCAAGAATGCAACGAATTCATCCCAAGAATGATATCAAAGTCTAACATGTAAATTTCTACCAGGTCTACAAGAGAAAATATATGGGGTAAGGAGACGTGACACTTTCTATTGACCCTCCTAGCCCCAATAGAATCACCAACAGGAGTAAGGATTGAAAAAAGATCTAATAACACTTCAAAAAGCACATCAAACCTCATAGCCACATAAGGTGTCACAAAAGACAAAGTAGCACTGAGATCAAGTAAAGCATATACATCAACTTGAAAAACTTTTAACATACCAGTGACCACAATCAAAGAATTTTAGGGGCTGTTCGTACACCACTATGATGATCAATAACCGGTGAAGCATGACAAGCATTAAGAATTTCATTGGCTTCCTCCTTCAGCACACATCGCCGAATAATATTATCTACACATTCTCTGTATAGATATGGTTCATCCCAAAAATATCTTTTGACATCGAACAAGAATCACTTTTGCTGATAGAAGTTTGATCTATTGGTATAAGCCCGCATACCACATAGTTAGCAAATTCGGCATACCAAGGAGTTTGCACAAAAGTGGCCATGAATACTAATGAGTCTGAGATTTTGACTCATTAAGGGCTTTATTTACAATGATTTAGTGTCCTCAAATGCTTATTTTGTGCTAATAACTAACGTAAAACCCTTAATTCCCATGTATATGGATTGAGGAACAAATTAAGAACACTAATGTGCAAAAAGGAATGAAGCGAGCTGAAAGAATGAAGAAAAATGAGTCTGATGATCACCAAGTCCACTTGGCGAGTCGTTGAATGGTTGCTTGACCACCTAAAGTTCCAGTGTGACAAGCCTTGAAAGAAAGAACCAAGTTGGCGAGAGGAAGGACCAGTCGGTGGATCGTCGAAGTGGTTTCGCGATATAGTGTTGGATCATCCAAAGTTACAGAACTTGAGGATGCTGAAGGCCAAGGAAAAAAGGCGACGAAAATGACCAAAGGGCGGATCGCCGAGTGGTTCAGAGAGCTCGACTTATTTCGCCGAGTGACTCTTTGCAACACATTTTTGGAGACTATAAATACATTTTTGAACATTTTGTTTAGTATCAATTAGAGTATCTGAGCTATAATTTCTTAGTTTTGAACTGTGAGACAAGTTTTTTCTAGTTTTCCTTTAGCTTTAGTAGAATTGAAGTTTTTCACTTTTGAGAAATTGGAAGTGGGTCTTTGAGATTCTTCTAATTGGAGCATTGTAAGGACAAAATCAATCTTATCCAGTTGATGGAAACTCAATTTGGCAATGATTTTTATCTTTTTATGACGTCTAGCTAAAACCCCAATTCTTGGGGTGTGATTATGTGATTATGAACTGATTTAGTTTATGGGTATTGCTAATTGTTAGTTTAAATGCTATTTAGAAGTGAGTTCAATCTTTAATTGCGGTTTAATTTAAGAATTATAGTTGCAAATGCAGTTCTACTCTTGTGTTTTTGGCCTGCCCGAGAGAGAGATTTTAAAATTAAGATTATTGATTGATGGTCTGTGAGTATTGGGTTATCATGGGTTCAACTCGAGAGATTGAATCCTAAACCCTTTTCCACACATTCAGCTCGAGAGGGTGAATGGACTAAGGTGTGGGCTGTTCTTATTTTGCTTGCTTGTTGATGTTCGAGAGAAATTGACTTGATTCAGGGTAAATAGTTCGAGATAAAGTTTACCTCCTCTATGGCCTAGCTTACTTACTAATTTCTAGCTATCTTTTAATAGTTGCAATTACCTATTTGTCTTTATTAGCCTATAATCGAATCACATCCTAAGAACCCGTCTCATTATTGTTATTTCGTATTGTTTTGCTGTTGTTGTAGTTGATAATTTCAAACCAAAATCCCTTATTTGACATTTGTGTCACCCCCTGATTTGAATGATGTTTATATTCAATAAATTCTATTCCTATGACTGATTTTACCATTTTCACACTTTTCTATTCAATCTTAAACATGTACTGCTCCTTGTGGGATTCGACCCCAACTAGCTTAGGTAGGTTTTTATACTAACTAGCAATCGTTGACACTTAGAAATGGATGAAGTGTCCTTGAAACGTTAATAAAAATGGTGCCGCTGCTGGGGAGTGGTGTTGTTTGAGATTCCTTGGTGAAGTTGAATTTTGTTCTGTTTAGTCATAGTTTAATCTACTTACTTTCAATTTTGGTTTTCATGTTGATTGTTTAGAACAAAAGAAAGAAGCATTTCTTGTAGCAACGGTAATCAAGTGAACCACCCTTCATCGTAAAGTATGATTCTTAGGGATGACATCCTAAGTTAGGAGGGTGAGGCAATCTATGAGTTGTAGCTGAGATTTAAGACATTATTGCTGCAATGCCCAACTCATGGAATTCCAGACAAGTAACTACTGGAATGCTTCTATAGAGGTCTTGGTCCTGAGAACAGAGGAGTGACTAACCAAATTTCTCAGGGTGGTCTCACACGACTGCCCTATGCAATAGCGGCCCAATTCCTTGAACATATGGCCATGACAAACAAAGAGACAGAAAAGGACCAGGTCTTGGCCACACTATTGACTCAACTGGATCTCTTGGCCAAAAAGATCATGGAATTGGAGGTACTGTACAAGAAGAAAGATTGGTACATTCCCCCTCACGAGCTTAGAAAGCTCAAGGAGTACGAGGGTGGACAAGTAGAAGACATACTCTCACTCATTCTCCACAAAGTCGAAGAACACGAAAGAGTGTTAAAAGAGATAAAAGAGAATGTATCAATGCTAAATCAGATGACTGGTTCTCATTCCATATCTATTCACCTATTGGAAACCTAAATGGGTCATATGTTATCTCGTCTCTACCCCAAACGAAATGGGGGACTGCCTAGTGACACTAGGGCAAACCCCATGAATCAAAATTGAGTGGGGACTTACGTCGTACCACGACGTTAACTAGGGCACTTTTTGGGAGGCTACCCAGGTTTTTATTGCTTTATTATTGTTTTTGAAATAATTGTCTGTTGATTTTGCAGGTTGAAGTGTAAAATGTGTTTGAAACTTGCACGTTGGCGAGTAAAATAACAAATTGGTGACTCTCTGAATAGGCCGATGAGCCTGACTTAGACCTCCGTTGGACTCAAGAAATTTCAAAATTTGAGTTTGTGAAACTTGATGAGCCCATGGGCTAGTCGGCGATCCCAACTTAGTCCGTCGTTTTAACCCCTGCATTAACTAGAGGGCCTGCAAAACTCAGCGACATAAGTACCCACTTATCGTGTCGCCAAGTGGTTTGGCGATGAAAATAAATGTCGCCAAAGGGGCAAGAGCTGGAGTGTTTTTAAAAGGACAAAAGTTTAAAATTTGAAACTCTTTCACATTCCCTCACTTTTTAACTTCCCTAAATAACACCGTACTATATTTTCTACATTTTTATGTTATTACTGCTTCTTAGTCTTCGATCTTGTGTTTGGAGTTGGAATTATTTGCCACCGAGCTTTCCAAATCATATACTCAACATTAAAGGTTGGTTTTCCGAACCTCAAACTTGTATTTAGTGGTATTACTCATTTGCAATTGTTTTGTTCTTAGTGATGTGCGCTCGGCTTCTCTGAATTCATATTTGTGTGCTTGCCTGCCCGTTTTAATTTTGATAATCATGCCTTGAATGCCTAAGTTGTTAATTTCCTGACTTTTCGTACTTTAAAATTGATCTAAATTGTTGGGTTGTGCTTATTTGTTGTTGTGTCTAGTTGGGTGAAGTCTGAGTAACCTATAATTGTGCTAAATGATATACGTTACCCGTTGATGGAGTGTTTGACATTATTTTAAAGGGCATAAGTTGTCAAATGGCTAATTTTGGCCAAATCGGGGAAAGTCTGAGTACCCCAGTGGCATGGGTCTTATGGGTATGAGTCTAATTGAGTAAGTGCATGCTTTGTTTTTGTTTTCGAGGGATAGAGGGTTGATTTTGGAAGTTGAGGTAGAAAGTAAGAACGTTGGGCAGTTTGGCAAGCTGGGTCGAGCTCACCGAACCCCCTTGATCACGTTTAATTTCACAATTTTTGATGCTTTTGGTTTTATAACTTTCGGCAAGAAGCCTGAGTTCACCGAGTGCACTCGGCGACTCGTCAAAAGTCTTCTTTGATCGCCCTTTCTGCGCCCCTAACCCCTAAATTGCACTGTAACTTTCAGCAGGCTTGTCTGTGCTCATTGAATGTTGTCGCTGATTCGCCGAAAGGCCCCTCCCATTGCCGGCCATCCATTTTTCTATAAATTTTTTTAGCCAATCCTTTCGGTAATCCCGATCTAGCTTCCCAAAGTGATTTGATTACTCACTGATCGGTTCGGCGAGCCTTCGGTAATATAATTTATGTTATTTTTCTTGAGATGTTCCAACTTTCTACAATGTTTTTGCAGATATGGATAGACCAAAAGTGGCAGGTAGAAACATGCCGCCCCACAAGATGGTTAAGGGAATCAATATCAATGAAGATGCGGCTGCATCTCGAGCAAAGGCAGCCAAAATTCCTTCCACAGGTGGGAAGGGAAAAAGGAAAGGAAAAGCACCTGCTCTTGCATCATCGGATGTCAGCTCCGACAGTGACGAGATATATGCCACTCACCTCAGCACTTTTGAGAGTAAGGTTGAGCACTAGGACCATCAGGCTGCAACTTCTGAGCCTGAAGATGAGCTACTATCAGCCCAGAGAGCGGAGCTTCAATCCAAGAGGTTGAACGATATGTCTAGGATTAGGACTACGTAGGCCACCATTACTCCTCCCTCTCCAGCACAGGCTATGGTTGCACCACCAACTGCATAGGGTCCTCCTCCTCAGTCTATGAACAGACTAAAGACTGAGGGATTGAGGACCATCATCGAATAGAAGAGGCTATATACTGATGGAGTCATAGACAAATACTCGGAGATCATAAGCTGCTTGATGTCTCACAAGTTCCAGCTATTCACTCTACCCCGTGTCCTTTATGTTCCCAATTGGGTTCAAGAGTTCTACACTGCTTATGGAGCTTTAACGCCACAAAGAAAGAAGCATGAAACTAAATTCAGGTCGGTTGATTATGTGATTGTCAGAGGCAAGAACGTGATGTGTGAAAGTACTAATATAAATATTGTCTTGGGCTACACCGACAAAATTGCAGACGACTACTAGTACAGGATAAAGACCAAGTCCTTGGAGAATATGAAAAGTTAGTTAGGTCCTCCCATTTCTGATGTTACTCCTATGTGGTTGGAGGTAGGAGCTTATATAGAGAAGAAGGACCTCCATGTAGCAGTGAGGTACTTGTTTGGCTTTTTTAGTTGCACTATCATTCCATCCCAAAATGAGTCCATCCTCCGCCACACAAAGGAGGCTTGTCTTGGATTGTTCATTGCACGAAAGTGCATAAATTTGTGTGTGATCATTGAACAAGAGATGGCAATGAGGGCTAAGTAGTGCCAAAGCTCCCTTTCTTTTCCGGTGTTGATCATCGAGTTGTGTAGATGAGCCCGAGCTCCCTTTGATGCAAAGAAGGATATGGAAGTGATTCCCACATCTTCTACTGACATCTGGCAGATCGAGGCACAATACTTGAAGAATGAGGCCGAGAATAAGAAGGTAGCCCAGGTGGATACATCCTTGGTTATGGATACTAATGCATTACCTGCAGAGGCACCATTGCCTACTCCGTCCCCTAGTCCTTCATGTATATCTAACAGTGCCCCTTCCATAATGCCTAGTTCCTCTACATCTCCCTTGCCTCCTATGTCTGGTGCCTCTACTGCTGCTACCTCTTGAACTCCACTCACCCATGGTGCATTACTACAGATAGGGCAACTAGCCTATTCTGCTTATAGGCGTGCCTCCAAGCTTGAGGCCACCATTCCTGGCATGATCTAGAGGGCCCTTGCTGATGCTATGACACTCCTGAGTGCATCTATTGATGCCCTTGCGGCACATATAGCGGTGTGTGAGCAAGGCCAAAGGGCCACTGAAAAGGTGTCGGCTCTAAAGGTCGCTATTGCTGAGCTGAGAAAGGACATGGACCAGTTGAATTCCATGGATATGTCCATGATCTTCGGGACAGTGGAGATCCCCGACATACTAGCTGATACAGATATGCCTCCGGCTACAATTGGAGATGAGGTTTGAGTTGAGGAGGTGGTTGTTGCTGAGTCCGAGGCTGAGACTGACGAGTAACAACTTGGTGTTGATGAGGAGGGTTTTTATGAGGGCCTTACAAAGATTGAGGAAGCCATGGTAGATTCAAATGTGTAAATTTTATTGGCAGACACACCCATGACTAACCCTAGTACAACTGATGTTGCACTGGGCACTGATGCCTCGACAGATGGAGCGACTGTGTAGACAAGACCTTTCTTTACCTCTCTCACTGTCATCTTTATTGATTTTTAGTATTTTGTTGCATTTGAGGACAAATTGTTTTTTTTTATTTGTGGTGCGGTGAGGCATTTCCATACTTACCTCTTGTGATTGTTATTTTTGTATATATTGGGTTTTTTTGTTTGAATTGTGTTTTGGCACTATTTTGTGGATGTTTGAGCTTGTGGCTTCTTATTTTATATGCAAATTATTTCGAATGCAAATGGTTTTTGACCCTTTTGAAATTTTTTGCCACCTCTTGTCTTGTTTGATTGTGGCTGTTATTGTGAAAATTTAAGTATCGATTATGATCAATACAGATGACTGGAATAGTGCTCTTAGTCGAACAAAAATAAATGTGCGGGTACGATGAGGCCAAATGAAGTTGCATAGATAATATGTGAAGTTTTTGCATCTCGTTGTGACTAGATGATTATCGAATTGATTCTCTTGTGATGAACATTGCACACTAGCGAAAGTGTGGAGTCTTAGTTGATATTGGTGCCAATGCCTTGCGTGATGAGCTTACCGTGAACCATGTGTGATGACACCTAGAATTTTCCCTGTTGGTCTGGTTGACTAAGTGATACAAGCTCTTGAAATGATCTTAGGCAACAATTTTGAAGAGTGAAACAATTTGACAATATACCTCTTTTGTGGCCTACCTTTTGAGTGTATGAAATTTGCTTGAACACCCTTTGAGCCTCATCCTTTTCTTGGAATAAACTTGATGAAATTGTAATCCCTCTCTATCCATTCACCCAAAATAATCATGAAGTGTGGTTTGTTTGAATATCCAACTTAGGCCAAAAGCCTAAGTTAGGGGTGTGGTGAAAAGAGAAGGTAAATAAAGAAGTGCAGAGAAGTCCCCTTTGATCCATGGTTTTGAGAAATATGGAACCCCTCCATACAAAAAAAAAAGAGAAGGGAAAAAGAAAAGAAGAATAAAAAAGAAGAAGAACGAAAAAGTTGTGAAATAAAATTGTGAAAGTTGCAAAAGAAATGGGGTGTCCGGTATTCCATGAAAAGTGAATAATGGGGTGATTTTGAGCATGAATGAAAATGTTGAAGAAAAGGAAAGAAAGTGTTGTTCATACCATTTTTCATGTGGATAGCAGCCACTGAGCCTAAATGACCATACATTTACACTCATCCCCATTACAACAGTTGAAAAGACCTTTTTTTTAAATCTTGAGTGAGCTAAAACGAGTGTTGATTGGAAAATAAGGGAAAACCTATGCATGTGTTCATCTTTGTGAGTGTGAGAGTTGTATGTGATTCCGGAGCATTACATTATTGAACAATTGTGTGTGAATATGGAATCATCTTTGTGTGAGGGAATTTGATTACCTTTGTTGAGCTTGAACTTGCATTTGGAGCAAGTATTGTGAACTTGAGAATCTTTGATAATGGTGAGTCACAACGTGAATCTTTGAGTGCACATTTGATCTTTGCATGAGTAAGTTGAGTCTTGTTGTGTGCATTAATGATTGAGTCTTGTGTAGCACTGTTTGAGACATCCTTTTTGAACTGCTGAGCTTGAGTTTTACTTAAGGAAAAGCAAAAGTTTAAATTGGGGGTGTTGATGAGTTCGAGATTTGGACTCATTTAGGGCTTTATTTACAATGATTTAGTGTCCTCAAATGCTTATTTTATGCCCAACTGATGTAAAACCCTTGATTCCCAGGTATATGAATTGAGGAACAAAACAAGGACACTAATGTGCAAAAAGGAACGAAGCGAGCTAAAAGAATGAAGAAAAGCAAGCTTGGTGATCGCCAAGTCCACTTGGTGAGTCACCGAATGGTTGCTTGACCACTTAAAGTTCTAGTGTGACAAGCCCTGTATGAAAGAACCAAGTTGGTGAGAGGAAGGAGCAGTCGGCAGATCGTCGAAGTGGTTCAGTGATGCAGTGTTGGATCGCCTAAAGTTACAGACCTTATGAATGCTAAATGCCAAGGCAAAAGGGCGATAGAAATGGCCAAAGGACGGATCACCGAGTGGTTCGGCGAGCCCGACTTACTTTGCCGAGTGACTCTTTATAGCACATTTTTGGCGACTATAAATACTTTTTTGAACATTTTTTTTAGTACTAATTAGAGTATCTGAGTTATAAATTCTTAGTTTTGAACTGTGAGACAAGTTTTCTCTAGTTTTCCTTTAGCTTTTGTAGAATTGAAGTTTTTCACTTCTGAGAAATTGGAAGTGGGTCTTTGAGATTCTTCGAATTGGACCATTGTAAGGAAGAAATCAATCTTACCCAGTTGATGGGAACTCAATTTGGTAACAATTTTTATCTTTTTATGATGTCTAGCGAAAACCCCAATTCTCGGGGTGTGATTATGTTATTATGGGATGATTTAGTTTATGGGTATTGCTAATTGTTAGTTTAAATGATGTTTAAAAGTGAGTTAAATCTTTAATTGTTGTTTAATTTAAGAATTATTGTTGTAAATACAGTTTTACTCTTGTGTTTTTGGCTTGCTCGAGAGAGAGGTTTTAAAACTAAGATTATTTATTGATGGTTTGTGGGTATTGGGTTGTCATGGGTTCAGCTTGAGAAAGTGAATCCTAAACCCTTTTCCACACATTCAACTCGAGAGAGTGAATGGACTATGGTGTGGGTTGTTCTTATTTTGCTTGCTTGTTGATGTTCGAGAGAAATCGACCTGATTCGAGGTAAATTTCTCGAGAGAAAGTTTACCTCCTCTATAGCCTAACTTACTAATATCTAGCTATCTTCTAATAGTTGCAATTACCCATTTGTCTATATTAGCCTATAATCGAATCACATCCCAAGAACTCGTCTCATTATAGTTATTTCATATTGTTTTGCTACTATTGTAGTTGATAATTTCAAACCAAAATCCCCCATTTGACATTTGTGTCACCCCCTGATTTGAATGATGTTTTTATTTGATAAATTCTATTCCTATGAGTGATTTGACCATTTTCACACTATCCTATTAAATCGTAAACACGTATCGATCCCTGGGGATTCGACACCAACTCTCTTAGTTGGGTTTTATACTGACTAGCCATCACATTTAGAATTGGATGAAGT
The DNA here is from genome assembly GCA_029007595.1 of Solanum commersonii. Taxonomy (NCBI): domain Eukaryota; kingdom Viridiplantae; phylum Streptophyta; class Magnoliopsida; order Solanales; family Solanaceae; genus Solanum; species Solanum commersonii. The sequence goes on from JAJTWQ010000186.1 coordinate 891,467, forward strand.
GTCCTTGAAACATTAATTAAATACCTTCTCGTCCAGTAATGAGTCATTTATGTCTAACTCAAGCTCATCTTTCTCTTTGCCCTCTAACCTATATAAGTGATCGGTGACCTGATTTTCACTCCCTCTTCTATCCTTGACTTGAAATTCGAATTCTTGCAATTGCAATTCCCATCTAATCAACCATTGTGTAGCCTCTTTCTTTGCCATCAAGTACCATAGGGCTGCATGATTAGTGTGGACTACAACTTTGGCTCCTAGAAAGTATGCCCGGAATTTCTCAAATGCATAAACCACCGCAAGTAACTCTTGCTCCATAACGGTGTAATTACGTTGAGTACCATTCAATGTTTTCCTTGCGTAATAGATTGGGTGGAATAGTGTATTGCACTTTTTCCCAAAACAACACCAAACACAGCCCCACTTGCATCACACATCACTTCAAACAATTTCGACCAATCGGGGCTAATAATCACCGAGGTGGAGATTAATTTCTCTTTCAAGAACTTAAAGACTTCCATACATGCGTTATCAAATTCAAATTTAGCCTCCTTCTCCAAAAACATGCATAATAGAAGTGCAATTTTTGAGAAGTCTTTGATGAATCTCCGGTAGAATCTGGCATGCCCCAAGAAACTTTGAATACCTTTTACCGAAATTGGTGGTCGTAACTTCTAAATTACCTCAATCTTTGCCTTGTCAACCTCAAACCCCTTTTGAGACACTTTGTGACCCAAAACTATACCTTCCTTAACCATGAAGTGGCATTTCTCCCAATTTAAGACTAGATTGGTTTCCACGCATCTTTGAAGGGCCTGCCCAAGGTGTGCCAAGCATATTTCAAAAGAATCGCCCACAACTGTGAAGTCATCCATGAAGACTTCCATTGAATCCTCTACCATGTCAGCAAAAATATATAACATGCAATGTTGAAACGTCACTGGAGCATTACACAACCCGAACTGCATCCTTTTGAATGCGAAAGTCCCATAGGGGCAAGTGAACGTGGTTTTCTCTTGATCTTCCGGTGCAATAGAGATTTGATTATACCCAAAATAACTATCCAAAGAGTAATACCATCAATGCTCCGAAGTCAATCGACCATTTGATCCATGAAAGGCATGGGAAAGTGATATTTTCTTTCTATGAGTTTAACTTCTGATAATCCATGCATACCCTCCATCCAGTTATCTGTCTTATAGAAACAAGTTCCCCTATATCATTTGGGACTACTGTGATACCACTCATTTTGGGTACATATTGCACCGGACTCACCAATTTGCTATCCAGATGGGGTAGATCACTCCCACATCCAACTATTTGATTATCTCCTTTTTCACCACCTTTTGCACTGGTGGGTTCAATCTTCTTTGATGCTTGACACTCATTTTGCATTCACAATCAAGTTGAATCTTTTGAGTTCAAATGCCATGAGGAATACCCACGATGTCAGCAATAGTCCACCCTATAACCTTTATGTACCTTCTCAACACTTCAAAAAGCAGCTTTACTTGCCATTCAAGAAAGTCAACTGCAATGATAACGGGAAAGGTGTTATTTTCCCCCAAGAATGTGTATCGAAGATTAGCGGGAAGTGCTTTCAGCTCAAGCTTTGGTGGTTCCTCCAAGGATGGCTTAGCAGGAGGATTTTCTCGATTCTTTAAATCAATGTCTAGTTCCAACGGATTCCTTGAGTATTCACCTAATATCGAGAGGGTAGCCACCACTTCATCATACTCTTGGACTTCAGTCTCATCATAATTTGCAAGAACAACCTCAAGGGGTTCACTCATACACATCAAATGGCTAACACTAGACACTACTTCATCAATTACATCGATTGTTGAAACCATATGAATATCACTCAGGTGTTTCATTGATTTGCACACATTAAAGGTGACCTCATCTTCGTTCACCCGGAAATTCAATTCTCCGCTTTCAACATCCACTAATGCTTTCCCTGTTGCTAAAAATGGTCTTCCTAAAATGTTGGGAATTTCATCATCAATCTCACAATCAAGAATAAAAAAATAAGTCAGAATTATGAATCGATCAACCTTCACCATTATATCATAAAATATCCCAACGGGATGTTTGATCAACTGGTCCTCCATGAGAAGCCGCATTGTTATGGATTTCAGTTTGCCCAACCCAAGTTGTTTATAGATTGCATATGGCATTAAATTTATACTTGCCCCTAAATCACATAGAGCTTTACCAAATTGAAGCATACCGTAGTGCATGGGATGGTGAATGCCCCCGTATCATCTTTCTTTATAATAATCTCGCTAGTCATAATAGCACTACAATTATGGGAAACTTTGATTGTCTCAAAGTCCATATTTCTCTTCATGGTGACTAGCTCGTTCATGAATTTGGCATAACCTGGCATCTCCAACAATTCTTCCACTAATGGTAGATTTATAGAGAGTGTCTTGGACACAACTAGGAACTTCTTGAACTTCTCATCCTCATTTTTCTTCTTGAGATGCTGAGGAAATTGAGGAAATATTATGGGAAGAGGCTGCATACTTTTTGGAGTTGAGGTGCCCTTCTCTTTATCTTTTTGCTACTCTTTGATGGGACTTTGCTTATGAGTTTCCTCATTGTCTTTTAGCATATCACATTCCAATACTTGAATGGGATTCTCTTCCTTATCCGTATCTTTATCTTCTTTATGAGATTTCATCCTATCATTACCCTTCATATTACCAACCTCTATTTTTCCACTTTGAGTCACCACCACCAATTTTTTGTCGTCATCAGCCCTCAAAGCAAGTGTGCATCCAATTCACCACTATCAATTACCTTGGGTTCCAACTGTGCTGAAAGTTGACTTAATTGACCCTCAAGTTGATTGATTGCATCAGCGTGAGTATTCACTTTATTATTCAATGATGAGAAACCAGGTTTCATCTCCTTTAGCATGTCATCTGAGCCTTCAACCTTGTCTAGGATGTGAGACAACAAGTTATCCACTTGTAGGCTACTCGAGCTACTCTTTAATTTTTTACTGTCACTTGATTACGTGTGGTACCCTTCATGGCTCTCTTCTATCCCCCAAGAGTCATTTTGTTCATTCCAATCTTGATAGTGCTATCTCCTCTCTTCTTCCCTATGCGTGTTCCAACCTTGATTCCCACCCGCCTTGAAGTAGCTCGGGTGAGAACCCTCCTCAAGTCTCAACACTCCCTTTACTTCTTTGGGTTCACCAACATTTTCTAGCACCTGTTTTAGTAACGACTCCATTTGGGACAACATTTTGCTAATATTCTCGTCCTTCTCTTTCTCCTTGTCAAGTTGTTCTTGTGTCATCCTAAAACAAAAAGGAGAAACTCGGTCATCTTGGCTGTACCACGCCTGATTTAACTTTGTCATCTCATCAAGAAGGGATGAGGCTATCTCAAATGGTAGCAACATTATTCCTCCCCGAGCCAACTGGTTAGCCACTCCTTTGTTCACTGAGTTTAAACTCCAGTAAAAATACTGATGTATCACATCACCCAGCAGCCCATGAGTATGACATTATAATAACAACTTCCGGAATCTTAGCCAAGTTTCATGAATTGGTTCCCATTCTATCCGCTTGAAGTTTTGAATGTTGTCACATAATTTCACCATCTTTGAGGGTAGGAAGAACCTAGAATGCCTCGGTAAGTTCCTCCCATGATAGAATAGATTCTCTCGGTAGCTCTACTAGCCATTTGGTTTCTTCCCCCATTAGAGAGAAAGGGAACAACCGTAGAAGGATCAATTCTTATGAAACATCCTTGATTCAGAATGGACTGCACATCTTCACAACATTTTGAACGTGCTCATGAGGGTTCTCATCATCTAACCCTCGAAAAATGCCTTTAACTTGGAAAAGTTGTAACATTGTTCTTGTCACATGGAATGCAGTATGATTTTCAGCTGGAGGTAAGTGAATAATACCTATTCCCCCAATATATCTTCATTGGCTTGCAAGACTTCATCACCACCATCTTGGTGACAAAGTTGGTTCACGATGCTTTCATTTGCACTCATCCTGTTACCTAATCACAATGGCTCACAAAACAAGAGTAAGTTGATTCAACTACAATACAAACAAATAGCAATTCAAACTTCATTAGAAGAATTCTAAACAACACCACTCCCCAGAAGCGGTGTCATTTTGATTAACGTTCAAATACACCTTATCTGATTCTAGGTTTAAACAATCGTTAAGCAATATAAAACCCAACGAAGAATTAGGGTTGAACCCATAGGGTGCGGTACAAGTTTGATTTCTAATATGAAGTAGTAAATGCAATTTGAATAATTGTAGGTTTAAAAATTATCAAAAATCTTGATTAAATCAAGAGGTTGACATAAAATAACACGAGAGATTTGTATATTAGTCAGCAATCACAACAACATCAATCAACAAAATTAATCAAATGGATAAGAGGCACTTGGAGGAATGACCAACCAATTGCCAAATTCTTGCTAAATGGGTGCTAGGTGATTAATAATAGTTACTTAATATTTATGGGTAGGATGGGATAATTTGCTCTCAAACAACTACCTCGCTTCAATTGAGTTTTTTTAAACCTCAACAGGCTATCTACGAAAATCTACCCACTGCCTCACTAAATCCACTCTCTGAAGCTAGATAGGTAGAACGAGACTTATGATTCACTCTCTTGAACTGAACCCACAAGAGCCCAATTGCTACAAATGCTATCTTATCACCTTGGTTTCACACCCCTCTCTCTCGTAAGCATAAAAAACTAAATCATATTGAAATACACATTCAATATAGCAATTCAAAAGCATCAATAAATCAGACCAACTTTGAATTAGCACTATAATCAATAATTTCGAACACCCTCGTAACTAAATTAAGCAATTGCTTTCATGGTCAAACCTCAGTAATGGGGTTTTAGCTAGTCATCACAAAAAGTAAAATTCAATACCTATTACATGCTCCATAGGTGGGTATTGATTTGCACAATCTAAAAATGAAGAAATCTTCCTTAAATTGCAATACCCAACTCAAAGTCTACTTGAAAAAGTCTTCCAAAACAAACAAGAATGGTTCTTTTGTTCTAAATCTCTATTTTCACAATGTTTGGATGCCTTTTGTCTCTTCAAAATATCAATTTATACTGATCCAAGATTTAACCTTTTAGGGCCAATCGACGAAGAAAGTTGGGCTTCGCCGATCGGTCAGGGATTTTCCAATCGCCACAGTCCATCGCCTTCTTGCTTCATATTTTCATCCAATGTGCACTATAACTTTAGGAGGTCTATATCAAGATCTATGATCACTTCCGCATTTCACTCTTTTTTCCTTTGGATCGCCAATTCGCTTGTATCTTCATTACTTATTCAGTGCTTTTGATGGTGCAACCTGTCTTCACCGATATGGGACACAATTTGCCCAAATTCCTCTCATTTCAGACGTGGTAAATTGTAGAATTAGGCGGGATAGCAGGCCATTTGGTGGTTTGCCGAGTGCTCTTGGTGATTACCAAGGTAGCTTTTGTTCGCTCTTTTGGCTTGTTAGTTCCTTTTTGTCCGGTAGTATCCTTGTCTTGCTCGTTAACCTTAAATGCTACAAATCGACACTTTAACATTAGCTTAGAGCATAAATAAGGCGTTTGAGGACACTAAAACTATCAAAACAAAGCCTGAAATGAGTCCAAATCTCGGACTCATCATCCACTATTTCATGAGTTTTTTCGACCAACTATATGATGTCAGATTATTCCCAAAGATTGATTTACGTTTAGGGTACTACTAGGTACTTTTTCGAGAGAGTAATATTCCAAAGACATCTTTTAGGATTAGATATGGCCATTTTGAGTTTCTTGTAATGTCTTTAAGATTGGCGAATAACCCAAAAATATTTATGAACCTGATGAATAGTATATTCGTGTCATTCTAGATTTGTTTGAAATTGTATTAGTTAATGATATTCTGGTTCGTTCTCATTCAGAGGCAAATCATATAAATCATCTCCAAGTAGTGCTTCAGTTAACCCAAAGTTAGAGTTTGTAAGCTAAATTCTCAAAGTATGAGTTCTGGTTGAGTTTAATGGTTTTTTGGGGTCCATATTGTATTATATGCTGGTGTTCGGGTATACTTATAGAAGATTGAGGTCGTGAATATTTGTCCTAGACATATGAACCAGGTAGAAGTTCAAATCTTTCTGAGGGTTAGTGGAATATTATCTAAGGTTTGTGGAAGGATTTTTTTTCCACTTTCAGCACCCCTAAAAAACTTGACTTAAAAAGAAATTAAGTTTTAGTGGACAATAGCCTACGAGGGGAGATTCCAAATGCTGAGAGATAAAACGACTTCAACACCAGTTCTGACCCTACAAAACGGTCAAGAGGGAAATGTAATGTATTGTTATGCTTCAAGCATTAGGCTTGTTTCTATTTTGACACATTATAGAAAGGTAATCTCTTATAATTCAAGATAGTTAAAGAAGATTGAAAATAACTACTCGACCTACGATTTAGAGTTGACTGCAATTATTCATTCCTTCAGGATTTTGAGGCATTATTTGAATGTCTTTCATTTTGATATTTATACAGATCCTAAGAGCCCCCGATATTTTTTTAGTCTCAAAAAGGTTTTTTTTCAATAGAACAGATGGTATGAGTTGTTGAAACTCATTGATGTAAATATCTTATATCACTCATGGAAAGTCAATGTAGTAGCAAATGCCCTCAATCGTAATTATATAGGTAGTTTATCGCCTTTGGGAGCTGAGAACCATAAAATGGCCTAAAAGCTCCATCAGCTAGCTGATTTGGGTTAGATTATCATACTCATATGCTACTATAGTCATAGTTCAGGGTTCTGTAACATAGTCTCTATTTTTGGAGGTGAAGTCTTGACAAAATGAAGATCCTACCTTAGTTCAGCACAGAGGCAAGGCTTAGAAGCAAATTTATTTTTATCGTTGATAGAGCATGAGATACAGTCTTCAGATTCAAAGATCAGTTACATGTACTGAATTCCACAGGGCTTCTATTGAAAAATATGGAACATGCGAACAATTCTCGCTACTCTGTTAACATATGATCTATGAAAATGTGTCATGGTATTATGCAAATATGTTGTTAATAGGGAGAGGTAGAGCATTAGAAGCTTAGTTTTCTGACTCAGGAGATAGTTATTCCATTGTGGAAGTGGAAGGAGATAAATGTATGTTTTGTCACATATTTTTCTTCATTTGTGAGGGAAGATCAATTCCATTTGGGTTATTATTCACATGTTGACGAAATCAGCCCCTTTCTATCTAGTCAGGACTACATTATATTGGAATGCTATGTTGGGATGTACATTAGAGAGATATTTAAACTCCATTGTGTGTTAGTATAGATTATTTCAAATAGATGGACACATTTGATAGCACACTCATGGAGATCTTTGGAGAAGGGTTTTGGGACTAAAGTTAATCTTAGTATGATTTTTCATCTTCAGATTGATGAACAAGCCGAATATATGATCTAAATGCTCAAGGAAATGTTATGGGTATGTTTTGCTAGATTTTAGTGGGAACGGGTATGATCACGTGGTATTGGTTGAGTTTTCTTATAATAACTTCCAAGAAACTATTCATATAGCTCTTTATGTAGCACTATATAGGCAGAAGTGCAGGTCACCAATTTATTGGTTCAAGAATAGGGAAGTAGATTTGCTAGGTCGCGATCTAGTCCAACAAGTGATAGAGAAGGTAAAGCTTATTAGATATCGGTTGTAGATATCATAGAGTTATTAGAAGTCTTATGCAGATGTTTGACAACGAGACTTAGAGTTTGATGTAGAAGATTGGGTTTTCTTGAAAATATGGTCTATGAAGGGTATCATGTGATTCATCAAGAAACGAAAGCTGAGTCAAAGGAATGTAGGGCCATATAAGATTATTGGGAGGATTGTCAAGGTGGCTTATGAGCTTGATTTTTATTTAGAATTTAAAGTGGTTCATCCGGTGTTCCTAGTATCTAGTTTATAGAGGTGTATAAAAAATGCTTCGCATTATGCCCATTGAGGATGTTCTTGTCTCTACAGACTTGTCTTATGCTAAGGTGTTAGTGGCTATTTTGGATTGGCAGGCAAGAAAGATTTGGTCTGAAGAAGTGGTTTCTATGAAAGTGTTATGGTGGAATAACAATGTTGAGGAAATAACTGGAGAAGCCGAGAAGGAAATAAGGAAGAGGTACCCTCAATTATTAATGACTTAAGCTGAGTTGCATTTCAATAATTGACAATTATTTATGTACACAAACTTAAGTGGATTTTAAATACCACAATAATGCAGTTATATGGCTTGTCACGAGCTAGATATACGAAGCCTTGTAAGTTAATTTTCAAAATTGGATTTAAGATTTGCGGACGTAACAAATATAGCGTTGAAAATAGCACAGTAGAAGCAAAGAATACAACCAAGATATTGTTTGAATCCATACGCGGATGAATGTTCTTAAGGAGAGGAGAATGTGACACCCCGTGGTTCTTTTGCATAATTTGCATAGTATTGCATGATTGTATGAGGTTTATATGACTTGGTGTATCACGTCAGGAGAATAAGGTTGCAAAAGGGGTGGTAAAATAAAAGAATTAGACTAAAGTTATGGGTCAAGGATGCCCTTAAACAAGTTCGATTTAAAGAATGTCTCTCTAACACCCCGCTTGTTTGGAAGGTTAAAGTTAACCAATATCTTTGGGGTAAGACAAAGAGTGTCTCATATGCTAATAAGGATGTTTTATAAGGTGATATAGTCGCCCAATGATCGTAAGTTAAGTTTTGAAGTCAAGCAAGTTTGGGAAACAAAAGTTGACAAAAGTTAGAGTAAGTTTATTTGATAAATTTTCTGAAATTTGGGTTAAATGTCTCAGAGCTTTTCTCCCAATCTATAATGCTTTAGAACAACCCCAATATAGCAAATCGAAGGTCTATGAGTCTACTTTCCAATACACTAAACCATTTGTCCATACGACTTCAGAATTGAGAGATATGTTGATTTTAGTGAGACTGCACAAGCATGCATGTGATGGTGGGTCCCTCGTCCGTATGTCGGTTTACCGTTATAAGATTTAATTTCACTTCGTTTTATCTCATTTATTTTCGACCAAATAAGAAGAAAACAGTCCTAAATCCTCGCTAAAGGTTCCCCTATCATCCAAGCAAAGATCTACACGATTTCAACGTGGTTCCACCCTAGGAATCTACATAGAGATTGTGTTACTTCTTTCCTCCTTGTTGGTTGTGATTTTAAGGGTTCTTGTCATGACCCAACCCACTGGGTCGTGTTGGCACCTACGAACTACACCCTAAGTAGGAGAACCCTCATATCCCAATAATTTAAAACATGCTGAAAATTTAAATAAATGGAATTAATATATACTAATGAAATTTTTATGAATAAGAACTTTTAGGACAATTGGTTAAGTCTTGAAAAATAATTAACACCCCTAATGATTTAGTCTAAACAAGTACAAGAGCTACTAAGAGTACAAACCGGACATAATGAATAAAAGACATGGGTCCCACCATGCGGAAGGAAAAGTAGAAGCTGTTGGAGAATTCTTCATCTTCACCTAAGGAAACATCACTAACCTATATCCAGACTATGTCAAAAGGACATAACAAGAGTAGTATCAGTACAAATCACACGTACTGGTAGGCATCAACGGTCAACCTGACTCTCACCACATAACATAAGTAAACAACTCGTAAGATCATGCAATAAAGCCCCTCGCTTCTCCACCTTTCCAGTAAACCTCTTGCTAGGTTCTTGATCATAGCCTAACCATTCTAACACATCTAAAAGTCCCAATTTACACTACAAGAATTCCAACTAACCTTTCATGTCAAACCCTTACTTCCTTTTCATATTTCCTAGTCATTGCCACATAGTACATTGCATAATGCTTTCTAACCCATAACCACAAATCCATTTCTCCACCGTGAAATCCACCTAAGCACATACAACACAGACACTACCCCCCACTCCTTGCCATTAAAACACAAGACACCCTTATTCGTACATTAACAATTCTTGAAATGTTGACTTCCTACCTCTGTATCACCTCCCAGTTGGGTATGCCCCTTCCAGTTCACTTCTCATCAAGATACATACCAATTCTACTCAACATAGAAGCACAATAAAAAATAAGACCTCATAACTATGGACAACTTCGGGAAATTCAACATCAAATATCATTACGAACCAAGTTCAATTTCAAATTCCCTAGATACACGATTATATCACATCATCGGTCCTCTCATGAAAGTCAAACCCAAACTGTTAGCATAGTAAAACGTGGTACCCTATCCAAAGATTATGCTGGAATGTGGCAACTATTCCAAGTTAGTGTGTTAGAATGAAACACCCAATCCACAATTACAATCACAAGTAAATCATCAGAACTATACAACAAGAGTGATTCACAACATATAGTTCTTTGTTCATACTTATTTACATTAGGTGATCAACAACTTCGTTCACATACATGCACATATTTTAATGACACAAGAACAAACCCACAACACACAATCATAGAATCACCGCCATCGCAAGGAACTACTCATCGACATATATCATGTAAACATGAATTCGACTATACTTAGCCCTACTTCATCATCTAAGGCTTCTTCCTAGGATTTAATCATAATTCATTCGGTGCACAAGGGCCTACACATAATTATACCATTGATTTACATATATTATACGATGAACACAAATTTATAACTACTCAATTCATACAACCTAGCCTACCAGGATGCCTAGCAATTGCACGGAGTTTTAGGCTCCAAATTTTGTTTTCGAAACTCATGACGGTGATCTTGCCTGGAAATCCATAATCCATCGATATCTTTATGCTAAAAATATCTCTCTCTCGTCTTCCCCAAGCTTGGAGCAGCTTTTTGAGGGTTTTTAGGATGTTTTACGACTAATTTAGGTATTTTAGAAAGGAGGAAATAGGATTTCACGTTATTTACAATGTCTCACCTATCTCGTTCTGGCGCCAACTTACCCTGCCCTGGCATCGCCGCCCTAGCGGCATCTGGCCCCCCCTAGTGGGACAGTGGCCCAGAAATTTTCTAAATTTTTTGTTTTTCCAAATTAACGACGATTTGGGTCGTTATAATAGATACCAAATTACCCATTGTTCGTCCCCAAACGACTAGTACACTCGACATCACACTTCTAAATTAAGGAATTGGTCCACTACAAATTCACGACGAATAGCGACTTTTTAATTAATTAACACACGAAAATGCATTATACCCAAAGACTAGAAGAAGCTTCGAGGCAACACACGAAAATCAAACGCGTTTAACACTACACAACTTGACCTACCAGTGTGGCAACCCTCCCACTGAGGCAGGGCTGCTATGGCGAGGATCTCCCGTTGAGGAGGTAGATCAGGAAATAGTATAGGGTTAATTGAGGAATGGTTTCCTCATTTCTCCCTTTTCCGTAACAAAACTCTCCCAACCCTCTCGATTTCCTTGCTCCAAACGTCAAAATCCAGGTAATACTAACTCTTCTTACTTCATTTACTTCATTACGTTCTTAATTACTAATGCATGATGATAATTGATTGATCTGGAACGGGTTCTAGGTAGTTATTTTAAAATAAACTTAGATTGCTAATTTGATAGAAAAATGCAGCATGGGCACTTCCCATACGTCTTCACAGAGTTCTGGGTGTAAGGATTTCGTAGAAATTCGATCAAATTGACACCAAAAAGGTTGGGAGAAGTTGAAAACTCTCTTTGCTTAAAACTTAAATTTGAGAGGTATTTAGGAGTTATTTTGCTGAAATAATTGCTTATTTCGGTTCTAAGATAGTTTATATACTCTGATATGCTAATATTCTATCGAAAACAGAGGTTTCGGGATGAAGAGGCGCTATTATATCACCTGGTGGCCTTCATCCGCTATGGCGGCCTCCCTCATCC